>BGPR01004707.1:0-54879 GCA_013235015.1 Araneus ventricosus | reverse complement strand
TTTATCTTTGGTGCATTTACCCCTAGAGTGTTCCTTAGATGAAGCGTTTTTATCTGTAGGCGGGGTTTGGGATTTAACCTCCCACCTTCTTCCCATAAGAATTGGCGGCTTAGGGCGTGATCTTAATAATTTCTACATATATATATAGTAAATATTGCAAATTTTGTGCAGGAGCCTGTCGTTAAGATCGCGCCAAGGTCACTGGCATCGGGGTGCAGTGACTTTTTTCCCTTTCACGCTCTCCACTTGCTCTTCTGAAAGCGCCGGATTACTGGAGGGGACAGCTTTACGAAATGTCTGTTACAGAGAAAACACTGCATCTGAATGCCACGCAGGGGAAAGTGGGGTAAAACCGGGTACTAAGACTCGAATGCCTGTTGGAGCTAAACTATTTGACATAAAGCTTGTCAAATTTTCTTAAAATATTCATTGTTTATCGGAGTATAATATGTCTTTCAAGAAAAGTCATAGTTTTGCTTTTTCTACTAATGATATTTTTATATAAAAAAAGTCATACCCCGGTTTTACCTCACGAGTGGGGTAAAACCGGGTACACATGTTAACTCTATGGGAAATCAGGAAAACTCGATTTTCAGTGGAAAAGTAGCAGACTTTTTTTTATTTATTATGATAATTTAAGAATATTAGTTACAAAATATACATGTAAAGCAGTTGTCTTCTTCCTCCGCGCCACTGCGACTTTCATGGACCCAGCTAAGACAGTTTCTACATTGGATTAACCCTTCTCATTTATTTAAATCAGAAATTACATCATTAAAATACAAAAAATCAACGTCTGGAATGTTTTCAGTGTCTTCATCGGAGAAATCATCATTACTGACTGTTCCGGTGTTACGCCAATTGGAGGCCCGCCTTTCCCCTAGTGCAGAGGTTATAAAAAACGAAATAGAACCGCGCAAATATTGGACTAAATCTTTATTGTTCGATAGGATATTAATCCTTAGTAAACGTATAATAAGCTGTAAAAATTATATTCTTTATAACTGTAATGGTTATTAAATAAGGATGGTTTAAAATCAAACGAACATTAGAGAATTGAAGTCTTAAAACAAGTAAACCTTCACAGACCACTATGGCTGTTTCTTTTTCTTGACTAGTAGAGTGTAATTTAGTATTTGTCCGCTAGAAAAGAGAACCAATAGCGCCAGAATCAAGAGCACCCGGTTTTACCCCCACTACCGGGTTTTACCCCACTCTCCCCTACTTCTGAAGCTGAGACTTAAGTTCCAGCGACAATATATGTAGGAAAGTCAGTGGGAGTCTTGTAAACGAGGTAAGAAATTTAGACAGGACAAATGCGAAATTTTAGGTAGTCCAGAGGGTGACTCCGCCTCGCCCAATCCTTCCGCAGTGACACTAAGTATTAAAGCAGCTTGTTCTCTCTTACGGCAATGTCCTCTACGAAATCCCATGGCTCACGAATTGTATCATGCAAATTATTACTTTCGCCATCGATGGCGGCTATTGGGGCAAAAAATTTATAGACACCTAAAAGTACCTAGAATTACAGGGAGTAGACAACAAAATTTAAAAATTTAGTTACAAAATTAGTTAATTTTCCCGGACGCTATTATTTTTCTTTATAATTCCTAGCTTTGTGCAGATGTAATGAAATAAAAATTTAAATCTTTCCACAAAAAGCAGGGGGTATTGCCCCCTCGCCCCCCCCCCGAGTCACCGCTAATGTTCGCTATGTTTTTTCACCCTTCAGAGTTGTCTTTTTTAGAGACCATCCTTCGTATTACATCCTGTATGTACTCTGAAGTTCAAGAATGGCTTCAGTGCATAGATAAGTTCAATGAACCCCAATAATCAAGTTACCAAAAAAAAAATTTATTGTAAGAAAGTGAACAATCCCCATATTTTTCTTACACCAAAATTTCATAAAAATCCTATCAAATTTAGAAGCGTAACGAATGGGAATTATAGTTATATAAAGAATACAAGTAAAATTTTACGAAAATATCCGCAGGAGATTATAAAACAATTAAAAGTACAAAATAATGCAGTTATTATTAATAATAGCTATGAAATTAAAAGAGTATTTAAAGATATAAATATTTATTCTGTGCATACTTTTGATTTTCAAGATTGATTCAATAGCATAGATATTAAAGATATGAGGAAAATTTTATTACAGATTCATGAAGATTTTAGCATTAATAAATTGATTAATATTAAAAAATATAAAGCATTAATAGAAGTTATATTAAAAGAAAATTATATTAGCTTTGGCAATAAATTATACCAACAAATTAAAGGACTTCCAGAAGTTGGACCAGCAAGTAATGCTCTAGACTTTTTATATTTATATCATTTTCAAAAGAAAATATTTACAATAATTTTTATAGTATGTATAGATATATTGTTGATTTATTAATATATTCAACAGTAGAAGACTACACACCACAAATTGACTTTTATCCAGAGTATTTGTTATTACTAATAACTAATGAAGGTTTATCTTCTGCAGATTTTCTAGATCTTGAAATAAAAATAATTGATAACAAATTAAGCACTGAGATTTATGATAAAAGAAACGCTTTTCAGTTCAATATAAACAAGTTACCTTTTTGGAATAGCAACATTAGTCGTCAAATTTGTAGAAATACCGTCTTAAATTATATTCTTAGAAGCACTATTTTAGTCACAGACGGATTAAAACAGCAGTCTTAATTAATACATTTCTTGAGAATGTTATGAGATATGGGTATCCTATAAATTTCATGTATGCTTATGTTAATAAGAAATATTTAACACTATTAAATTAATAGTCTTTTAGATTTATTTTTAATGTGATCTTATATAATGGGATTAACAAATATTTTAGTAAATCACTTCATAGGTAGATGGCGCCACTAGATTAAGAATAAGATTGCATCATATATATTCATTTATTTATTTTAAGTACATTTCCAATATATATAATAAAAGGTTAAAGTTAATTTATAGTTAATATTTTTATAGTGGTTTATTATAGTATTAAAAGTTTAATTTAGAAATAATAATTTCACTTGAAATGCGAAAGTGTGTTTAGGATAATGCTCAAGTCCTTACAATAATTATGACTATTGAATTGGTATGTTATAAGTTATATAATTTCTCGTTTCTAATCTTGAAAGATTTTAGGGATTTATTCCCCTATATTTTCGTTTTTCCAACAATTGGCGTTCACAGAGGGTTGGCGCCACAAATCTAGTTTAATGTGACACATATCAGTTCCCAAGACTGATTGGCATGTGATTTTTGGTTAGGTTAGGTTATATTAACGTCCCGTTTTGAAGCAACACGAGGGCTATTTACGGACGGACCTCGTAATTTTGAGCCGCGGTCAGATGACGAGGACGACACCTGAGCTGGCGCCCCCCTCTCCAAGCTTCCGCGCCACTCCAAAGGGAGGACGTTTGACCACTACGTATGATTAAGCGTGCAAAAGGCCCCATACACGGCGGATGGAATCGGGTTTCGAACCTGCGACCCTCCGGGCACAAAGTCGAGACCTTACCACTAGGCCACCGCGGCCTGATTTGATTGTTGGAATTCCAATTCTAAATTGTCTTTTTCATAGTAGTAATAGTTTATAATCAAACTATCTTTTGTATCTTATTTGTATGATTGTTGATAAGGTAATTTTATTTTATTTTTAGATTAATATATCTATATATTGAAAATATAACACATGTTTTGATTAATTTAAATATTTAACTATATATATATGCTTCTAGTTAATTTATTTAAAAATAGTGATTGCTTTAAATTTTGGAAACATTATTGAATCTCTAATTATTGATGTCATTATTTGATGTCTAAATTATTCAAATATTAACTAAGAAGTAAGTATTTAATAAATTTCCATGTTTAAATACAAATTGCATAATGCGTTGCTTGAAATTGGGTATTTTTAAAATGCGATAACCTTGATTGAAAATTCGAATGTTCTTGATAAAAAAAGTAATATATGACCGACGAAAATTGTTAAAAACCGAAATATCGAATGAGTTCTAAAAGGAGTACTTATGTAAACAAGTGCACTGTGTTACATAGTTATACACAGCATTTTTTTACATCATGGCTGTTCTAGATAAACGAAGCCTATTACCAAAATTTGGAACATACCAAAGTTCATGATTTTAAAACTTAAACTGATAAGAATTAAACAAAGATTTTATTAAGCACGTTTATTTAAAACTTAGAAGCATCAATTTTTGGTGGCATCGTTGCTCTGTCCTTTTAAGGACAAAAGGCACGCTTGAATTAAGAAGGAAATCGAAAGGGTGTACGGTAAGAGATCTTATCTTTTTTTAATCCAAGCCACATCTTTTCATGCCTATTTTTTCTTCAACCTATCTATTATGTCATAGATCTCTCTTGATACTTTTTTACACTCAAGTGTTGACGAAAGGGTTGACCTCTGTTTAAGGACAGTTCACAAGTATTTACATTTTGCCTTCCTGGTACCAAAAGCTGTATAAATTTGAGTCCGTATCTCAAGTGGATTCAATGCAAGGACTTACATAAGCAGAAAATAATATTGTATTCAGACAAGTGAAAGTTTAATGACTGCATTTGCATAAAGATCGTGCATTTGAGACCAGTGAATACTAATTTAGGATTGAAATGAGGTTTCCTGAAATTGGTTTAACGCTTAAATATAAACCAGATGGAGTGTTTATATTCTTTGCTTTTTCCTATACATTAAAACGGCCACAACTGCCTAGGAGTCAACGACCACTTTTGTTTGATACGGATTTTTTTTGTCCTTAGACATGATCTAAAAATAACATTCATTAACGGCCACTCAAATCCTTCTAGGAGCCGAGTTGGTCGCTCATTCAACTTCAATGAAATACATTCTTTTAGTCTCTCAGACCGTGGACCTTTTATTAAAAGAAAACTGAGGAAAGAAGAACAAAAGATTCATATACTCAAGGACGGAAATCAGATCGAAATTAATTATTATTTTTCCAATGAGAACAGAATAAGGAACTTCAGCTTCTACCGGGTTTGGGTATTCAAGAGTTCATTTATGCCTTTCAGGCGCGATTCAGACTCTGACAAAGAAGCTGCTGATATGGGTTGCGACCATCAGAAAATGAAGTTTGAGATCAACAGGCTTAAGGAAAATAGAGGTGTTATTTCACATTCCTGAAAAACTACCCGCTAAATGATTAGGGATTTATTTTTCCAATTAAAAAGAAACAAAACTGAAAAAAGCTACTTCTGAAAAAGCTGAAAGATCCAAACAACACTGATTGTAATTGTTTTCAAAAATAAATTGAATAAAGTATTTTTTAAGATGATTCTTAAGATTTTATATCGCTTTTATCAAAACGAATTAGGGATTATTTAAATACGTATTTTGTACTTATAAATATGAAACTCCTTTAGAATGGCCACCCCTTTGAGCAACCAATTTTTCTAAGAACGGGTGGTGGCCGCTGTGGAGAGGTTTCATTGTACTATCAGCAGGGCCGGATTACTAAATAGGCAAAGTAGGCAACTGCCTATGGGACCCATAACTTTTGAGGGCCCTTAGGTGGTATTTTCAGTGAAATCTAATTTTTTGCCTACATTTCATCGACAAGGTCCATGCACATATTCAAGTTAAAATTAACTATTGCTTAAATTTCAGAACATCATTCTTAGAGTTTGTTTCCATGTTTTAAAATTTGCTTGCAGATCAGTTTGGTTCAATTTTTTTCGCAGCTGGCTGACTAATTCACAAGTTCTGGAAATCTTTGGACTAGAATATTAAAATTCTGTCAGAAATGTTTTGCAAATTTTTTAATCTTAAATTTATGTGTAACATTAGTTTTAAATTTAAATTTTCTATGCGCGATTTAATTTTTTAAATTTTTCTTATAATAAAACCAACTCTCTTGATGGTGACCCGCAGTTTAAATGTTTTGTTATTTCAGTTCGTCTTTATATGTCGTCGCTTAACAAGCAACACCACCTATCTCAATTTTTTGAAATTTCAAAGAGGAAGGAAATACTCAATTTTTCGCAACCAATATCGCATATATCTGGATTTTTTTCACATCTAATATGAACATAATACCAAAAGTCGCAACTAGATGCGAACAAATTTCAGAAATATCCATTATTGGTTGTGAAAGATTGAGTATTTCCTTCCTCTTTGAAATTTCAAAAAATTGAGATAGGTAGTGTTGCTTGTTAAGCGACGATGTGTTACTTAAAAACTTGCATGTATCTATTAATTCAAATAAAAAAAAATACGTTTTGGAAATTGGGGAGGGGACAGGAGGCCCCTGAAACTAACAATGCCTAAGGGCCCTTTCAGGGCTTAACCCGGCTTTGACTATCAGACAAATGAAGACAATAAATTTATTTTGCTGATAACAGTCCGAATGTGGTAAGAAGTTGAAATTTGGAAGTCCATATCAAGAAATTTATAAGGAACTGAATAAAGATTTGAGACTATCTTTGGTTGAGAGATTCTTGACCCTATTTAATTTATTCTAATATTTCTCGAACATTTTGCTTCTTAGCATTATAAATGTCTTAGTTTTTCAAAACTCACGTCAAGTCAATTTTAATTCCAATTAAATATTAAGTTACATGCGATAAATCTTTTTCTAGTAGAGCGATTCAGTGTCAAGGGAACTGGGATGTTTTGTATCATCAAAAAATCGATTTTTCAAATTTAGCTTCATGATATAAGAGAGATTGCAACGATTCTGTAAATGTACAATATGCATAAGTTTGAAACTCGTAAATAAATAAATCTTAAAATAAAAAGATTATTTTGCAGAACAGTTTTTTGCTTTTTTTCTGGAACCATATTTTTTCAAATTTGGATACGTATACATAAAATTCTTTTCATTGCATAGATATGAAATTTTGTATCATAATATTTATAAGCATTATGTATGTTTTGAACCTATTTTTATTTATTTCTGGGCTGTAATATATTTTTAAAACGCTAATCGTAAAATAAGTATCATGTATTTTTCAAATTTTCCAGTTTTATGATATTCGATATTTAAAAAAAATATTTTCAATGAATTAAAATGAAACCAAATTCATTGTAATTACTGAACCTTTACACACATATTATGCTGATTTTGGGGTGATATTATTCGGAGTTGTTTTTCGAAGCGCACAGATTTGTAATTATGTCTGTACGGCATATTTTTGATTTGCTATTAAAAAAACAAATACTTGAAGATGCAAATATTTCTATGTCGTCTAATATTAAAAGCATCACATTTTTTCTAAATATACTATATTTTAATTCTGTTATAATTATTACTTTCAAAAAATCCCATTTTTTTCACAACTTCGATTTTCGTTGTTGTCCAATTCCTTTAATGTACAGGGTTCCCACTTATATCCGTTACACCTCCTCCCCTTAACTTCTAAACGGTGACAACTTAGGCCATAAACTTGGTGTCTAAGTATAGTAAAAAGGCTGTGCGCTACTCGATGAGACAACTTACAACGCCATCTATGGGTAAATTTTGGAATTAGCGGTCCTATCTCGTAAACGGTGAAAGATACGAGAAAAAAGTCAATTAGAAAGTTTTAGAGCACTCTCGATTTAGTACTAAAAGATACCTTGCGCACATTAATACTCAAAACAGAATGTAAAAAATGAACATTTGTTTGGTCACGATTTCGATGTAATAACCGACTTTGTTGAGAATTTACCGTTGCACCAACTCCAAAATGTTTGGTTCCAACATGACGGCGCCCCTCCGCATAAGATTTCAAACGTTAAGCAGTATCTAATGGAGACATTCCAGAATCAAGTCATCGAGTATGGTAGTTTCGTAGAGTGCTCCCCGCGCTCACCTGACTTGACCCCACTGGACTTCATCTGATGGGGACACATAAAAGGGCAGGTATATGCCCTTTCTTTTAATTATCACTTTTATGAATTATATCATGTATATATTCCTGCTTGAAATAATGAATATTGATGTTGAAGTTTGTTTAATTTTAAAAGATGCATAATGCTATTTTGTATGGATTTTTTAAACTTATTGTATATCCATTTTGAATATGAAATGTGAATTCAAATGAAATTATTTCAGTTCATAAGGCATTTTTGTAGAATCAATCTTTTTTGCAAATCCAGAACAGTACGAAAATGAATTCTTGTATTTTGCCGATATTTCAACTTTCTATTTGCAATTATAACACAAGAAATAGAAGATATCACCCAATTATATTCATCTTTAACATTAAATTCCTTCGGTAACGGATTGTTTTTTAAATTTATTCAGAAGAAAAGAAACAGCCGAACATCTCATTTCCAAATTAACTTTACACATAAGTAATCTTTAAAATGTGAATTCATTAATTCGATTTCTTTCCTTAGACTTAACATTAGTCAGCATTAAGAATACTTATAAATACAACAATTATCGAAACAATTACCTGACTCATCGTTTTTTTTTTTACGTTGATGTTTTCGTAAAAGGTGAGCAGGGATAATAGATCAAAACAGTTGGGGCTTCGAGAAAAGCTTTGAAACTGGAACTTACAATAAGCCAACGTAAATTTGACATACTGTTCAGCAACGGATTCCGAGAATACCACTTTTGGACGATTTTACACCGGAAAGGGGTGTCAGGCAATGAGTCATATGAGCGCATTACCGGAGTTCTTTGTTAGATCACGCTTAGTAAAATGTAAACATCACCCTTCCATTCTTCACTTTCCCCCTTTTTTGATGAAAATAACTCAAATAATGAGCTTTTTTAAAAAAAACTCAAAACTTTATTTTTTACAATTTTTTTTGTGTCAAAATAGGGTAAAATTTCACTATGTCTAATTAAATATTTTTTAAATTTATAAAAAATTAAAAAATAACCAAACGCTCATTTCAGTATAATGATAAAGGTGTACTTTACTTCTATAAAAAATTTCAAGCATGTATCTATAACAGATTCTGAGAAAAGGTACGTCGAAGTAACAGGGGTAGGGTTAACGGACTTAGGGTTCCAACTCCTCTTACAATTTTAGCCAGTGTTTTCATTCATTCTGACGACAGCATCGTTTGCAGGGACACCGACACATGATAATTTGAATCTCGGGGAAGTGCCTTCTTTGTCCACATGTAGGCACTATTTTGCAAAGCTATATTTATAATCAATGTGTGCATTACACACCCAAATTATGTACAAATTTTACTCCCAAACAAATACAAAACTTTTAGAAAACAAATGCAGAAGATAATGTGATAAAATATTTCAGCAATGCAATGAAAATCAAGTGAAATAAAATTCTTATAAGACATTAAATTCCCAAGAAAGCAATTTTTTGCTATCTTAACCTTAACAGCGGCAGAAATCCGTGAAGATGGAAGAAGTATCTTGAAGAAATAATGAGATTGGTATTTATCACGACAATACGAAAATTGTCTCGATGAAAAATATTTCTCGAAAAGAGAAAAACAAGATTTGATGGAACTAAACAGGAAAAGCAACTCTGAACATGGAATCTTATTTTTCTCTTTTTCTTTTCAATGCGAATGATTTGCACAAATCTTTGTTTTAATCAGTATTAGCAAAATTAAGTTTAAATATATGTTTTATCTGTAATAACAAAATCAAAATTAAATGTCTGCTTTTTATCAGTATTAACGAAAGTAAATATCTGGTCTTTACCAAAATGATTTAAAAGTTTTAACGGTGCCAAACTCGACATTGACTCGCTAAAACATAGAAATCAGTAAAACGGTCCCTACCTTGAAACGAATTAAAAAATAAAAATCCTTACGTATGCATCGTTTTTCATTGCTTCAAGGAACATTTATGCCAAATTCGGAGAAAATCAAACAACCCGTTTGGCCGTGATTGCGTAACAAACAAATCTACAGACAGACAAAATGCTGAACGGTCGAGTTAAAACGGAGACCTCGCTTCGCTTGATCAATTATTAAATAAAATTTCTTCCTTTTCTACACACTTTTCTTTAACTTTACTTGGGTCATGTTTGCAGAGATGGAATTTTGTAATAGATTTTTCATTCAGTTCCTGATGCGATAGAGTTTTGAAAGTTTGCACACACTTGTGTATTCTCACTGACAATACATAGTTTTAACATTTTCGGAACGTGATTATCAATAAATCTCTTATTTTAACTAAATTTTTATTTCATACGAATGGCGCCACCTGGCAGAGAATTTGAGAAAAATAAAATTTATTTCAAGATTCAATAATATTGTTAGTATTGAATTATAAATTAGATAGTAAAGAGAAGAAGATGCGAGCAATTAAAATAAAAAATATGCTTTTTAGTACACAGCTAAAATTGAGTTTTTAAAAACTGTTTTTTATTTATTTACAAATTTCATTCATTATTCTGACAAATAATCAGACCTTGGAAGAGAAACCTATCCTATTGTGACTTATTGCCTTGGCAGATCTGAACAGAGTTATCCAAACATATACGATTCTTTGATTTCCAAAATTTAGAACACACAAACATTTCAAAACAATAGGAACACATTTATTGAATCTACTCAGTTAAAATTACACGTCGAATTTATTTATGTACAGTAGATACTCCAATATAACGTGAATTCGTATAATGCGAAGGAAACTTTGGGAGTAGTTCTCATACAGCACGATATTACGCGTAAGATAAATTTACCTCATCGTGGCAAGGGGGTGTTCCTGGGAGGAGTGGGTGATGTACGTCGGGAGTTATTTCTCCTGGTAGGGCCACCCAAGGCGTGAAGGCCACTCCATTATTCCCAGCTAACACTAACAGGCATAGAGGCAAAGTCAGACTTCTTCCCAGGTGGTACCTCGTTTGAAATTGAAGCTGCTTCTTACCCGTAGTCATTAGAGGCAGCTGTGGAGTGGGGAGGGCAAAGGACTTGTGGAGTTGTTAGAGCGACATGGTGTCATGGACCTGGTCTAATCTTGGGCCGGGGGGACATGAAACAACAACAGATAAATTTAACATTTTTATAGTTTTTGATTTTTTATTTAGAAAAACAAATGCATGCACTAACCAATTATTTATATATGAACCGTGAAGCTGACAGTTTAAAAAAGTAACATCTCACTGCCATATGCGCAGTTACAAATTTGAGACGTGTTTGAACTTGTATGAATTCGTTCGATAAAGCGTCCCTTATTCCCCGCATTGTACGAGATTTACTATACGAGTATTGTAGATTTAAAATTGTGTGT
The DNA here is from genome assembly GCA_013235015.1 of Araneus ventricosus. NCBI lineage: Eukaryota > Metazoa > Arthropoda > Arachnida > Araneae > Araneidae > Araneus > Araneus ventricosus. The sequence continues at coordinate 43,684 of BGPR01004707.1, read as the reverse complement.
TCATTATGTTTGATGTCAGGAAAGTCAATGAAAATGAAATCTTGAGAAGAGGAAGCACTGTTATTTTCATCTTTGGAATCCTTCTTTCGGTCATAGAAAGAGAAAGTACGTAAAAAAAACTTATTTAAAACAAGGGTCAAGGCTTAATTGCGATAAGATACTGGTCATCATGATGTCAAGACCAAAGGTTCCTATTTAATGAAATTAAATTTACAAAAAAAAATTATCGAAGCAGATGTTTTAGATTAACACATGCTGAAAATTTCTGTAGATGAAAGAAAATCATATATATATAGATCAGTAACACTAATTTCATTTGGAATTTAATCACAGATTGCAGTCACCATTATTTTTTATCTCAAGCATAATCGTCAATTTCAGCAATAATATTTTTTAATAATCCTCTCGTTATACGAATATGAAAATAAAAATTCATTTTTAAATGAGTTTCAAGAAATCGACAAGGCGTCCCGGATAAGACAGGACAGTTCCGGTTTGGGATTCTTTCTACCAATTTGTTGGATTTGTATCAGTTTTGAAGAAAACGTCCCGGAACCCAATTTCATATTGTTTAAAAATAAATCAAAATTAAATTTTTATTAAAATAAAATTATTTTAAATTCAATTACACGCCTACTATTTATTAGGATAATCAGAGTATTCATAGGATGTTCTATAATTGATGAGAATATCATATAAAACTCCAGAAAACAGATTATATACTAATGTGTGTCATCCTGAATTCAACTGAGAATTTTATGAAACAGTTCAATACATTATAAAATGCAAAATTTTTATTCATTATATGAGATGAATTCTTCCTTCAATGGGAAGAGCACTTCAAGTAAATCATTCATTCAAATAAATCACCATTTCTGAGCCACGTATCTCACTCACCGGCAGAATGATTAACGCCAAATGTAGCCGCAAAAGCCAAATATGCAGCGCCACCCTGCTGCGACGAGAAGCTAGACGTCCCTTGTGAACACCACCGATACGTTTTCAGCTCTCAGCCGAGTTTGTCGTAACCGCTACGTGTGTACGTACCCTAAATATTCGCGGTGACCCTATCATTCAGATGCAGATGACGGCTTCGTGCCAAAATGGGGTGATATTTTTATGAATTTATGATTCGTTTCATTTTTATTTACATACTTTATGTTTTACTCCATAAAATATCAAGTTTCATAACTTAAGGTAAAAATAACTATTAAGATGGGAAATTGCGTGAAAAATAAATGCAACTGGAGGCAAAACTAGTAAAAAATATTAATAACTTTCTTTTTATAAAAAAAAGTATATCTGAAACGTCATTTTAGCTCTGTTCGATGCATCATTTAATATCATAAACAGATTTTTAAGGAAAAGGCATTAAAAATGATGTATATTTTCCCATTTCCAGTGATACTAGTTAACTAGGCTAACATTGATATCGAATAAATAATCAAAATGTAACTTGAAAATTAATTGTCATTCTCTTTTGAATGCTATGCTCTTTGAAAGAGAGTATTTTATTGCTGACAAACGGAGTAGTGTTCCAGAATTGCTCCAATTTTACTCCATTATGCTGGAATTATACTTTTTAGTCAAACAAGAAAATTCATACTTCCCTAGAAAGCAAATTTTGTCTAAATTCAACGTTTGGGCAAATTGCAGTAATTGGATTTTAATATGGTCTCCGGATTTTATTACAACTATAATATTGAATTTGTCTAAGAATATTTGATTGCAAGAAGGATTATTCTCTATCTTTTTAAATGGGGTTCACTACATTCTAGCTCACTGCTGAAACACGACACTGCTTTCATTTGTGCAAAACTATCAAAATGATTTTATTTATAAATACTTATAAAGTTGAAAAACATTATGATACAAATTCAAATTCCTTATCAACAAAACGTCTAAAAACTTTATTTTAAATAATAGTACAAAATTAGATTTCTTATCTTTGCATTTATTACAAAATGCGGGATAAGAAATCTAACGTTAATCTAAATCGTGCGTTACGTTATTTTATTTTATGTCCATGAAATAAAAAAAAGGTTTCTCCCCTTCAGCTTTAAAAAATTCCAGTATTATTATTTTTTCAATTCTTATCTACCCTAACATTTTCTGGATTTTATTTCCATTTTTAAGTATATTTTACAGGTTTTTATCTCTAACAATAGCTCATCGTTTTAAAGATTTCACTCTCTGACCTTTATTCTTTATTTTCATTAAACATCATTTATTCTGTATTACTTATTTTATTTATTTATTTATTGTGGAATTGGTAAAAATAATCTTCGTTTTTAAACATCTAATTATTTTGTTCCTTTAATTAAACCGAATTTGAAAATTACATCAAAAAATTAAAATGCCTCTTTTTTCCAGAACAATCCTTTCCAGATAAATAAAGTATATGATTTATTTAAGACTGGGAACGAAAAATGAGAGGATACGACTTATTAAAAGGAATTGTTGCATATGTAATTTTTAAATGAAAGAGATGATTGTAGGAACAAACTCAGATCAATAGATACAAACGAGAAAATATAGGTTTTAATTATGGAACTCACTCATAAGCTTTTAGTTTTGATTAAATTTAATTGCATTAGATTTTTCGAACTGGAAAATATGTTTCTACAGCCTAATTAATAAAGAAATAAAATGATTATAATTGAAATTTTTAATGTAAAGTTTTTGCTTGATTTATAATTACTTATATTGTATTTTTTTAACTCAGCAATTTTTTAATGGAAAAGAAAATCAAAGCAAATTTGGATTCGTAGTATGGTGAATATAATACGAATAATATCTATAAAGGATTATAATAAGTACATATGTGGGATAAATTCAATTTATCTGCGCCTTTAAAATTAATTCTAACGCCACTTGATTTTCAAAAGAATAAATTCACTCTTACTTTAATTCAGGTATAATTTCAACTTAACGAGCCGCTCGAATCTACACTTTTCTTGAGCCCCAAAATGCTGCTGAATTGGTAAAAATCTGGGGATTCTCCTGGTTCAGAAGCATGAAACCTGTCTGCGGTTCCAACTTTCTCTTTTTACGATTTCTCATTCGTCGGTAAACGCGTCGCCTTCGAGTGTAATAATTCCGAATGGTCATGATTTTGAAACTGATAAAATTTCATCTTAAAGTATTAAACTAATCATTTTACCGTTTAATGAGAAGATTAGAACAAGACTCATGTCTCATGCTTCGCATTCTCGCACAGAGGTACATCTCGTCAGCAGCGATGGGATGGTTGTCCAGCTCTACCGCCATTATTGTAGGGTCAGAGGAATCTAGAATCTGTTTACTTATACGACAGCTTCTCATCCTTGTACTCGACGTTGGTCTTCACTGGGCGTTTTGGAATGGTATAAAATGTATGCAAATTTGTAACAAAACAACATGCACGTACCAAAGGAAAGAGTTTTGATATGGAAAGAACAGTCATTATCTTACAAATGAGTTTGACAACAGAAAGTCATTTCTGGTGGGTGGAGAGTTAACTATAACAGTAGATTCAGATTGGTGAGGTCAGATCGGAAACTAGATTATCCAATCTGATCGGGACCCCCAGGTAGCACAACCTGTTGCCTGATATTGTACAACATTATTCGATATTATATAATATTATGTGATATTGTACAATATTATAAAATATTGCGAATATTGTTTAATACCGTACAATGTTGTACGATATCTTTGTGCTACTGGGGCTGTAAACACCTCGGATAATCAAAACTCGGTTAATAGAGATTGGATTTTATCACGACTTCTTTTCTTTCGACAAAACTTTTCAAAATTGTTTATTTGCAATTATTAAAATAAATTCGAAAGTACTGCTACGTATTAATGTTATAACGAACTGGGTTTTTTTAGTTATAAAACTATTTATATGCGTTTTTGATAAGAGGATTCGCGAATGTTGCTGATTTTCGCTGCTTTCTTTGCATTTTTGCAATGATTCTTTTAATGGTGTTCTCAAAAGAATATTTTCTCCTGCTCAACAACGTGAAACTTTCTGACACATTTATAATGCCATTTTTTAATGATAATGCATGCCTAGCATCACCATTGAAGTACTTAAGGATAGAACCTAGTTTTTCCCCCTCTAAATACTTTCTTGAGTTATAAAAGATCATTTCGCAATAACAACCTTTTATAAGCAATCAATTCTCGAAAATAGGCTACAGTGCCAAATTTGACACCCTTTTCTGAAAAATTTGTTCACTCTATTTTTTAAAAAATCGACGGGAGGCTGTCTCTGCGAAACGGCCTCTGGGATTGAGGGGCGTAGATTTACTTACCTTACTCAACTGTGACTTTCTGTGACTAAAGTATCTCTATGTGACTATTAACTCTATAGTCTGTAGTGACTATTAGTCTAGTGTGGCTATGTGACTCTACTATGTAAAATTCTTCGTGATTTTCAACAACTTTGCAACTCGACTGTGACTAAACCGTAATTACAAATTCTAAAATATTTTTGCAATCTCCAATGTCTACCTTTCTTTGTTAAATGAAACTAAAACCAACTCTCTATGTTATTTGGTTGTGGAGCTATACGCGTTTAACTTTACCACGAAATTCGACGTAATTCAACAATTCTTGAGTAATTTTTGAAGTGAACTTCAGATCGATGACTGAATTGCCTTAGTCTGTGTGCGCGCTCATCGGTCGCTGTGATGTCATCAAAATTTTTAGTGATTTTAACCAATTTTGCAGCTCGACTGTGACTAAACCGTAATTTGAAATTTTAAAATTCTTTTTGCAATCTTCAATGTCAATCTTTCTCTGTTAAGTGAAACTAAAACCAACTTTCTATGCTATTTGGTTGCGGAGCTATAAGCGTTTAAAAATACCACGAAAAACGTCATAATTTTTTCCTTTCCCGACACACCATTAAACAACTATGGAGAGACGTAAGTCTAGGTCAAAAGAAAAGCACAGCTTGATTTTCTGGTACCGGCACGGTTAACAGAGATTTTGGTTGATAGACGCCGTATAATCAACGTTCTACTGTACAATGAACGCGTTTACAAAGAGAACACATTACAGCAAAAAAAAAATTCACTGTTGCCCATATCACTAAAACATTGGCTTTAAATGTAAGTAATAAAATGTTTATATTGTTCAGTTCGTCATCTTACCCGCACTGTCGGATAAGATGACGAAAATTACTTTTTTTTCCAAAAAGGAAATTTTTGAGTCTCAAACTTGAAAATAACAATTTTTTAAAAAAATGTCACTTTAAAGTAAAAAGTTTCAAGAAGATTTTGCCGCAACGAATATTAATTTGAGGAAAAATCACCAAAGCTTAAGGTCGCCATCTTGCCCGACTTTCCCTAATATATTATAATTCACCATAATTTGTTGCGCTTTTGAGTTATTGCGTTCCCATACACACGAAAGGACAGATCGACAGTCAGTAACCCGTCGACGTATTTGGTCCAAAATTTGATAAAAATCTAGAATTCTCGTAGTAAAACAATATCCTAAATTTTATAATCTAGTTCGCTGCGTTGTTAAGTTATTGCTTTCACATACACTCGGACGGACAGAGGCACACAGGAAAAATTTGATAGAAATTTACAATTTTGGTGTTAAGACCGCATAGAAAATTGCGCCGTCTAGTTCGCTGGAGTTTTGAATTATCATATTCACAGACAAACATAATTCCAGAATATTTTTTTTATTTTGAGTCAGGGAGGTCTAAAACGTGAAGATTTATCAAAACTCGATGTCAAAGTTTTTGGCGGTGACAATATTTTCTCTTCATTTACTTCGTATATAAGAAAGTGAAAATTGCGGGAAATACATACACACATAATATACAGGTTCCCACTTAAATAAGGACCACCCCCTCTTAACTTGAGAAGGGCAGTAGCTATAGTCATGAAAGTAGTCTCTAGGTATATTAAAACGTCAATGCGCTATCGATGAGACCACTTACAACTCCATCTGGTGGCAAACTTCGGAGTTAGCGTTCCTATCTCGGGAACGATACAAAATAGGGAGAAAATGTCAGTTATAGAGCATTGTCGATTTAGTATAAAAGGACACCTAATGCGAAGCACAGAACGCTTTAAATGCGCATTTGTTGTTCGCATTTTCCGAAATTGTGACATCTCAAAACGAGTTAAAAAAAGCGAAAGAAACAACAATTAGTTATCACAGATACCTTGATTTCCGGTGTTCTAAGTGCTCTCCGTCATCTACAATACAGATTTAAGTCCATATTTGAATTTCAATTTGCACACGTTTTAGCATACAGTGGAGACAGGGATAGTTGCTACACGGGGCAAGTTGTTATATTCGAAATTTAAACTAACCACTGCCGGTAGAAAATCAGTCTTCTCATGCTATATGGTAGCCTTCATTCATGTGTCTTCCTTACCGAAAATTGGAGTGCTTGCAGTCAGTATCAGAGAGAATTCTTTCGGTAATGTTGATTTTGTGTCTCTTAGTAATTTTTCTAAATTTAATTTTTTTATTTGCGACGGAACCCTTGGAGATATCTTTGTAACGTCTTTACCACGAGAAAGCCTATATTTCAGGTAAGCAATATTGTATTTAAAATGCTGTACAACTGCATTATACTCCTCATACACACCAAGATATAAAATAGTGTCACATGGGACAACTTGTTACAATTTGGTTGGGACTACTAGTTACAGTGTAACAACTTGCCCCGAGTAAGTTTTAACTGAACAGATTATGTTTTTTTAAGTTGATACAAGGAACTATAAAATTAAGACAGGTGGGAGTACAACGCCCTGGGAAACATTTCTGGGGGCAGTGGTTGACCAGTGGTTGAAAAACCAGATGACTGGCTTTTCATTGCGAAAGGCATCTGGTAAATATGGAATTAATTTCATGACAATCCAGAGATAATGTAGTAAACCGAAAACTGTTAATGATGGTGAGTTGTATTTCTAATCAATTATATATTAGTTAAATTAAGCGTAATTAAATGAAATTAATTAAATAATTAAACAGTAAAGATAACATGTATTAATTTTTAAAGATATTTCTTGCAAATTCTGAAAATAAGTTACATTAATGAACCCTTTTTTCAGATCCAGAATCAACTGTACCTAGTGTTGATTATAAAAAACAACTCTGCAGGACTTCGCAGATGAACAGGAGACGGAACTTCAACAGTACACAAACAGTACTTCGAAGCTGTTTTACGGCTTTTCTACTAAGAAAGTTAAATCATTTTCATATCAATATTCAATTAAAAATCAAATAAACTTCCAGTAAGCTAGAGTAAATGTAAAAGTGCTGCAAGTAACTGACTGTCAACTTTTCTAAAGCATAAGAAGTCTGTTTCTTTCCGCACTCCACAGGCGACTAGTCTGAGTGGAGTCATGAATTTCGATAGGAATAATGCTGTAACCTTCTTCACCAATTTCGCCAGTGTTTATGACAGATTCAAATTCTAGTGTCAAGGTATATACAACGTTGACAAGACTGGGGTGACAACGGTTCAGAAGCGAAAGGAGACAAATGCCAGGAAAGGTACCAATCAGGTTGGAGCCATGACAACTGTTGAGAGAGGCAGTTTGATAGCCATGGCTCTTGCTATTAGTGCTAATGGCAATTCAGTTCCTCCTTTTTTTGCATTTCCTAGAAAAATATTTAAACGTTATTTCAGTTCAAACGCACCACAAAGAAATTCAGGCTCATCAAATAAATCTGGATGAATGTCTGGGCAGGAGTTTTGTTGCTTCATGAGACATTTTATAAAACATACCAATCACAAAGACATATTCAGGACAATTATTAGTCTCATCTCGACTTGGCCAAGGAAAACTGAGTGATTCGTTTGTCTTTCCAAATTACATATTGTAAAACTTGTAATTCAGATAATGATCATGATGATAACTCATCAGAATAACTTATGAAATTAAGTGAATTTATGAAGAAAAGAGAACATAAGCCTATCGTTATTCTATAGAAATTATGAAATAATAGCATACTAAAAATAAAAAATGTTTTTATTGATTAACATATTTTATGTAACAATTAACCCTATCTAATGTAATAACATGCCCCATAGTAGGGTAGGTTGTTACAATGAACATATGTGCATAAAACTTTTAATATCTTTGAATTATCTTCATCTAATCGTTTTATAAAAAAATATGTCATGCTTTTTTAATTCTCAGAGTAAATTTTAAAATGGGTTTCGTAAAAATACTTGTAACAGTTTCTTTTAGAAAAATTTAAAAAAGTACTGTAACAACTATTCCCGGTCCCTCCCCCCAGTACGCTAGCACAAGCAATAGTAATACATCATCGAAAGTCCTGCAACATTGGCGGCAAAGTCCATACACCTGCTGTTTGAGTTATTCCCACAGGAAATGTATAATGGGGGTCATTTATTCCCCGAAAAATAACCTTTTATCCTTTTGTTCATGTCTTGTGGCGTCACAATTTCGAAAAATGCGAATAAACAAATGTGCATTTTAAGCTTTCTGTTCTTCGTATTAACGTACACAAGGTGTCCTTTTGTACTAAATCGATAAGGTTCCACAACTTTGTAATTGACATTTTTCCTATATTTTGTATCGTTTTCGAGATTGGAACGCTAAATCCGAAATTTGCCACTATATGGCGCTGTAAGTGGGCTCACCGCATAGTAATACCTAGACACTGTTTTCATTACTATATCTGTCGTCCTTCAGAAGTTAACAGAAGTTAGCCCTTATTTAAGTAGGAACCCTGTATATTTATATACATACCTTATATAAATATATTTACAACTATGAACTAAAATAATTTCTCAGATCCTTGTTAGATGTTACTACGAATGAGTATAATGAAAGAGGGAATTGTTTAATGTCACTTCCAACCTTTTACAATATGTCTTTCAAACCGTCATATTTTATGGAAGATAATTTTTCTTGTAGAAAATTGACATTTATGTGGCGAAATTGCAACATTATTTCTATGGAAGTGGCCTTTAACATTAAAAAAAAATTACCTAAGCCGTCTAGAGCAATGGCAAAAGATCTGATAAGTAAATTCGAAAGCTTTAGTTATGTTGAAGATGATTTCAAGAGAAGGATATTTTTTCTTTTTGACAAGGCTGTGCTATTGTGTTACCTCTGAAAACTCTCGCGTCGAAAATATTATCTATTAAATTCCATCTTCATATTTCTTTCAATAAGTAAAAAAGTTTGTAGTACTATCTGCAAATTTTCTAATTTTTTTTTGAATTGTTGAAAGTTGAATTGTTTGGGTGGGGTTGCTTCGTGCGACCTGTCGTTTGGACCGCACGGCTTCGGCCAGGTCGGGCATAACTATCTACTATCTGCAAAAATATAAATTTATTTAACTTCAAAGTTGTAGAATAATTAAAATTCATTCTGTACTTAATGGAGTTATAAAAAATATTCAACAAGTTCAAGCGCTGTTCTGAAAATAGTTCACCCATAATTAGAAAGAATTATAAGTCGAATTAATAAATCGTTCCTTGGGTCATTCACTGGTCATAAAAATTCCAACTCACGAAGGACTGAATGTGTGAGTTCGAAGGCTATCTCCGGTATGTAGAAGGAAAGTTTAATATAAACGCTCATAAGTATTCATAAGCAAATATCCGACGTTTCGTATATAAAATAAAACATTTCAACTTCAATCTGAAAAATTAGCAGTATTAAAATATTTTAGAATTCAGATACGTTCGCAGTCAAAGACCTTAGTTCAATTTATTTGTTTTTTTAAAAACTTTTTTAAGTCAATAAGTTTTACTCGTAGCTAATAAATAAATTTGTCCATGAAAACTATTTTATGTTATGCTTTAAAGTAAAGAAAGATATTTAAAGTGAAATAAGATTTGAAATAAAATTTTCAGATGCTTAACTTATTTAATCTCAGTTCTGAAAAAAATACATTTTTAAATTACAAACTTCCGTTAAGTCTTTGTAAAAGTGAATATGAAGTTAAAATTATTAATACTATAGTCACCATTTTTTTTTCCTCTTCAAGCTTCAGTTTAAATGCTGTAAAAACCATTCAAACCATTTATTTATTTCTCAAGGAGACAAAAAAAAAGACTGTACCTGGGAAGTATGAAGAAAAGCCCCTAAAATATTTTTTAAACCATTTAATGCTCAGATCACTTTTCAGGAGAGAAATTATATCAAAGAGGCCTAGAATTCAATTTAACGCAAAAGAATGCTGTATTTCTTTAACACTGGAATAGAAACGTCAGTGCTGTCACCCTTCAATGGAAACATAGAGTCTATACAATTCCTCAGTCCATTTTGAGTTCCAAGTTAAAGCGTATTTTATTAACACAGACAGTAAAAGAGAACAATTTTTATTTCTTTAAATACAAACAACAATTACATAAATCGCATTTTCATATGCAAAGTTGAATTCCGATAGGAATTAACTCCATCTTGTGCGAGCTACAAAATGATGAATATGTTCATGAATGAGGCATTAATGTGACACTCCTGTTTGACTTTTTTAGGGTTTCAAACATCTTGTTGATAAAAAAATTTTGCTGACCATCCTCTTGGTACGGAAACCCAAGGCCCTGTGGTTCAATTTGACTCGCAGTTTTTTTTTAAATTACCAGCTAAATTGCAGACACTATGCAGACGACACTTAATCCTCAACTGGCTCAAAGTCCATAGACAGCATAGTTAGGGAGGAGATATAACTGAAACATCGGGATATCAGTTGGAATAAGGTTGGAATCACTATTCCAGGGTTAAACATTTCTAAATCAATTACTTCTTCAACTATAAAAGTTTGGTAAGATTTACAACTTTTAAATTTTTACCATGTTTTCAGTGTTTACAACTATGAACAGTAGTCGCCGTTTGTAGTGATTACGGATATAATGATCAGTCAGTTGTACTGATCAAAACAGCGTGGAACGGGTCTCCCATATCTTAAAACATAGAAAACCCACCGGATCTAGTGATCAACAATTCGCTTGTAGCGATCGGTTTCGAGGAAGATGACACCACAGAACATGAGGACAATGACGATGAAGAGGGGACAGAAGAGAAACAACCACCATCAGGCCAAGAAACTCTGTAAGGCCTTCGTTTTTTACTATTATCAGTCCAATAGTGCGCTGAATACTTTGACAAGCGTTTTTCATATGATCTATTTATCCAATTAATACTTGAAAACTGAAACTAAGAAAAAAAACATAAAAAAGGCTCCGTTCGGATCCGCGCCGTAGACTTTTAATGAAAACGTCGAGATAAAATCATAAATCAAGTATTTCGTATTAATATGTAATTTAATTATCAATCTCTTTAATACAATATTTACACAGAGTATAGTGGTTACGGAATAGATAAATCACAAGCTACCACAGACCCTTGCTGTATGCGATAAACTTGTGATTTATCTATTCTGTAACCATTATACTCTGTGTATATATTGTATTAAAGAGATTGATAATTAAATCACATATTAATACGAAATACTTGTTTTATGATTTTATCCCGACGTTATCATGTAAAATCTAAGGCGCGGACCCGAACAGCGTCCTTCTTATGTTTTATTTAGAGTAGCTTTTGATGGCTCAATCTGTTGACAGTATATAGAACTACATTTCGCATGCGCAGTAAAACATTATTTACTACAAATGCTGATATTTCCCGTAATATTCAAATTTTTGAATTCAAATTTTAATACAATGTTTCTTTTACGTATTGTCAAGTATTCTGTAAGTTTCGTATAATTCGAAAGAAAACTCTGCATGTTATAATCAAAAACATGCGGAGTTTGAAATTTTCAATTTAAATACCGATTTTTACTTACATTCTGATAAATATTTTTATTGTATCACTTTGGATCCTAGTGATGCTCCTCAAGCTCTTTAAAATGACACCAGAATCAACCTCCTAGCAAAACGCATTTACACGCTACACTTATTTATAACCTTAAATAAAGCTAATTCATAACAATCACGCGCATGCGCCTACACTGATACGATGACGTCAGAGGCAAAAAATACTACTCGACAAACTCTTACAGACATGATCTATCCGCTGTGGGGTTAACCATTCTTTTCGCATAATTAGTCTCGTAGTTATTAGCGATTCAAATCTGACGGTATTTTGTCACATAAGAAAATTCGACCGACTATCACTTTAACGAGCGGAAAGGCGTTTTCATGTCAAAAAAAAGGCTGCTCTAGATAACTTCTAATAAGGCTTGGAAAATGAATGATGAAATTTTTTTCAACTTTGTATATTGTATCGATTTTTTTTTCTGATGAAGACCAACGAGCACATGGTCTTTTGTTTTCCATGCTCTTCTTGTAGATTTGTATTATTTTTAAGGCAGTTTGGATGCACTGATTCTTTGGCTTTGACCCAAAGTCATCACTACAAGCGGCGTCCACTGTATTTAGTGTTTACAACTTTTAAATATTCAGTTTGATTGATATTCAGTTTGTTCCCCTCCACAAGATAGTTCAGTCAACGATGGAAAAAATTGAAAAATAAATGGTGTGGTTTTGAAATTTTGCACATTTGTTGTGTGTAGTGTCCTAAACTCCTTACTAAAAGTCCCGGCCTGTGGGGAGTACAGGGGGCCATGTATTAGTAAAGGCCCTTTAAAGACTCTGCAATAAGCATGACTAGAACATTTTGTCAATTGAATTAGGAGCAAAAACTAAACATAACACGTCTTTCAGTCCACTTCCTACTATTGTCTGGTCTATACATCCTACGTAGGACACGAGCATGTGAAATCCTCGAAGTCTCACAACAACTGTTCTAAGCATATGATAATCGAACATTAAACCTACGATTTCGCTTGCCTTGGTTGATGGAATATCACCAAAAAAACCTTGGAACTTTGCTGTAGACTATCGTCATATTTCAGAGCGCTGTATAACAAGTTGGCGTCGCTGGGTGGTGAATTTCTGAATGGAAGAGATCTTATAACCCTTTTATCGGTATACAGGGTATCCCAAAAAAGAGGAACAATCATTTATTTTCTTAAATATTGCACTTAGACATATACTTTCAATTACAAAGTTTCATAAAATAAGGTAGGAATTTGTATGAAAACACTTTGGCTTCTGTGGAAGTTGAATATAAACAGTTAAAAAAAATTAAATTTTTATACTTTCTCCGTAGACCAGACGTGTCAATGAGTGAAAGATTTTTCTTACACTCATCCATGTATAAACCAAGTTTCACGGTTCTATCTGCAAATCTGACAGAGTTATGTTAATTTTTTTAATTTCAAGGGGCTGTTCACAAATTGATATAGAGATATTTAATGCAGAAATGCAAGTTTATTCAGCATTGAAACACTGCGAAATGCAAATATTTGTCTAATAGTACATCATACAATCATAATGGATGAAAAAAATGCCAATGACGCATACTGTTACTCAGTTTCATTGGCAGATAGTTGCAACTATCGACTTGATAAAGAATGGAAGGACAACTTGAGAAAATAAAAATTTAAGGTATAACAGGAAAATAGCCTAATATTGAACCAGAATACTGAATTATTTTCTCCTATCGTTGTGCTTATTATTAAGCTTTACCTAAAAGCAGTGGCCACTCGTCATTTAGGTCTGCAGAGTTGCAGAACTCATGAAAATTATTTTTAAAAAATCGCATTTTTATTCTTATTTGCTTACTTCTCCACTCTGAGAGTTCGATTATTAACGAAAAAAGATAAAAACGAGAAAAGAAGACAGAAAATGAAAGAAAAACTAAGACAAGCACAGGATGGAGCTGCACACCAAATACTTTTGGAAAGCACTAAAATTTGCTCATTGCGTACAACTGAGTGACATAATGGACGAAGGCGAATAGCTATTCTTTCTGTCTTAGAACTTAGCCAGAACTGGATTTTCGGATGCTCCTGTTTTACACTAAAAACCAACCAATGTTCTCCCCTCCCCCCTTACAATCTCACCCATGGTTCGTATTTCCGTCCAAACTCATGGAGAGCAGTGGAGTGGAATTTGTATTTTAATGTCCGTCGAATAAGAAAGTGGAAGCATAGCCCTTGTTCACGATCACAACATTTATTTTACGATCACACACATAAAACTATAGACATGGTTTTTAACAAGCGAGAGACAAGACTAGTGCGTAGTAAAAGTGCGCATTGGCGCGCTCACATATTATGGCAACCATTGATCGCCAAGATGCCAATTAACAGTTCAAAGGCGCCAACAGTTCGCCTTCTTGATTTTTTTCCATTGGCTGTTTTCAGGTTTCGGATTCACTTTCATGTTGCCTGAACGGGAACTTGGCTGGTTCCTACATATTCGATTTCTCTTATTAAAGCGGAACTCACCGGCAAAAAAGAACTGTAATTATCTAAAATACAATTCAGATAATTACAACTACAAGTTTCAACTATTTGAAGGTAAAGCTATTTTTGAAAAATAGCTTTGGAAAATTTTGCAAAATAGAATATTTATAAATATATTCTAGTAATATTTTTATAGCACTGCTTGTTTCTATGAAGATGAGCCTCATATGAGCCGATATGACCCCTCGAATATTTTGTGAAGGTTCACAAGATGAACTATTTTTGTAAATACTTTAATTAAAGTATTATTTGACTAATTTTTAGATTTAACAAGAGTCAACAAATACTTTGTTATTTCATAATTTCGCACTTTAAATAACATTTTTAAATGTGTATTATCCTTAAAATGTACGTCGAAAGACTGGGGCAAACACAAGTGAGAGGTATGGAAAAGTGATCTAAGTCAACAACTTTGTCTTCTTATATATCTGTAAGTTTTGCAAATAGAAGCGTGCATTTTGTATATGAATAGATGAATGTAAAAGAAACATTTTAATAATAATATTTTTTCTCTATGGGGTCGTATAAAAAATTTAATTTTTGTAACTTTTTATTATCAATTCCCTTAGATATCAAAATATTTTCAAACAAATTCTTAGCTTATTTGATGAAACTTTGTAATTGGAACTATACATCTAAAATCTATATTTAAGGAAATAAACGCTTGTTCCACTTTTTGGGGACACCCTGTATTTTGATTCACAAACCAATTGCATGAAACTCTTGCCAGGGTTATTATTTGTGTTCCAGTCGGCAACCATATAACGCGCGCAAATTTGTGACTAGAAATTGGCACCCTGTGCCGTGGCACAGGCTGCACACCCCTGGAGCCGGGCCTTTAAGGCCCCTGAGCCTACAGTGCTTCCAAAAACCATCATCCTACCAGATTCGGTTATTTATTTAATCACACGGTATTTCTAGTTTTAAAAAATAAATGTCATGGGCAATGTCGGACTGGGTCAAAAAATAGTGGTTGCCATGATTAAAGGGGGCACCATCACATCTAACATGCCATTTTACATATTTTTTTTAATTTTATTTATAACAAATTTAATTAATTAAAATTAGTAAGTTATTAACATCTATTCCTAATCTAAAAATTTGTTATATATATATATATATATATTCTAGTTTAGGTTTAACTATATTAGCCTCGTGTTCTGCAGCAACACGAGGACTATTTTAGGACTGACCTGATTATCAGGACAGTAGGACCCGAGGACAACACCTGAGCTGGCACTCCCTTCCTCCAAACTTCCGCATCACACCAGCGGGAGGACATTTGACCCAGTACGTATGATTTAACATGCAACAGACCCGCATACACAGCGGACTTTTAGTGTAATCGGGTTTCGAATTTGGAACCTTCTGGTCGAGACCTTACCACTAGGTCTGCCTTGAGAAACCACTATTTTCTTATCATAATTTTAACAGTGACAAAAACACGTGAATGAAAGATTTAATGAAACAATAAATTGGTTTGAATTTAGTTTTATGACAACAGAAAACATTGTTACAAATTGCGTTTAAAATTAATTTTGAAATTCTATATGTGTCTAATATTTTTTTAAGTGGATAAATCCAGAGTGACCAAATTGATTCTGAACTTTAACATGTTAGTCGCCACGACTCACGTCCGAAATTCGAACCATCTATCTACTTAGATGACTCCTCTCCTATCTCTTAACCACAGTAGAGGAGAGACTCATCTGATTAGATAGTAGGTATAAATCGCATTTGATCGCCGTGTGAATCGAATTTGATTCACATGGCGAATAATGTGTTAAATGTTTTCAAAATGAGTTTTGAGACCCAAGTTTTTATTGAGTAGTGTGTACCCAAGAAATATTTGATTTTAAAACCCTTTCCGGCGCAAAGCATTAAATTTTTTGAAATATGATGAAAAACCCATCATGAATGGGTTTTAATTAGAGTCTAGACATAGAATTTGCAAAAAAAAAATTTTTAACTTGCCTCATTCCGAGTGAGTCATCCCCTTTGGGGTCACCCCCTCATTTAAAGACCCCTTTGGACACAGCCATCTTGATACACTCAAAAAATATTGTTGAATCTTACACAAAATCATAAATTAAAACTTCAAGAACATTAGAAGAAAATTTTCGAGTGAATTTGCTAAAATTGTAATTGTCAAGAACTCAAATTCCCGAGTCAAGAATTTTGGTCATTTTAAAACCATGGTCTTTCGGAAATGAAGGCGAAATTTCATAGTGCTGCCATCTACATTCTAAAAGAACTATCAGCTACCTTTTCCAGGTTTCAAAGCGGAAAGGTTTTTTCTTTTAGAAAATTTTAAAGTTGGTGTCCTCTTTTGTGACCACTATACCGGAAAGGGTTAAATTAGCAGGCAGTATAACTGTTAAAGCTATAAGAGGATGTATGAAGTTTGAATCGGCATGAGAAGGATGTATAAAATTTCATCTTTGTTTATGTTAATAAAAAATTTTTAACACCTTTAAATTAATAGTGTTTTCGATTTATTTTGATGTGATCATATAACGGAATTCACAAAGATATTAGTATTTCACTATATAGGTAGATGGCGCCGCTAGATTAAGAATAAGATTGCATCATTTTATTTTTAAGTACATTTCCAAAATAATATATATATATATTATATTGGGTTTAATTTAAATTTACAGTTAAATTTTTTAATGATGTTTAGTATAGTTTTAATAGCCTAATTTAGAAATAATATTTTCACTTTAAAAGCGGAACTGTCTTTCGAATAACGCTCTTGTCATTACAATATTTAAGACTATGAATTGGTATGCATTAAGTTATACTTTCTCGTTTCTTATCTTGAAAGATTTTGGAGATTTATTCCCCTACTTTTTGTTTTTCCAACAATTGACTTTCGCAGAGGGTTGGCGCCGCAAATTCGGATTAATGCGACATAATCGATTCCCAAGATCGATTGGCATTTGATTGTTGGAATTCCAATTCTGGGTTGTCTTTTTCATAGTAGTAATAATCTAACTAGTATTAACACATTAGTATATAATCTAACTATCTTTTGTATTTCATTTGTATGATTATGGATAAGGTAATATTATTTTAATTTTAATTTTTAGTTTAATATGTATATATATTGAAAATTTGACGTGTTTTGATAGTTTGAAAAATTTAACTATATATATAACTTTTTTTAGTCATTAAAATCACACACGATTCCGATGGTTATTACGACAATTGTATTTATTAAGTGATTAGAAACTTTATATTTAATTATTTATATCGCATAAATGAATAGCCTAAATTAATGACTACAGATATTCTAACTCTTAAAATAAGGAGAACTGAAATTTTTCCTTATGAAATGCACGGTTAAAAATATCTATACCTTTAGAAATTATGGAAATCTTCTAAGTACTTCTTATACACTTAATAAATATCGCATGATAAATCTAATCCCGAAAAAAATTACTTTGTGTTTAAAATAAAACAAAGAGAGAAACACTTCACAGCTTAAGAATAAAGTCGAGTTTTTGATTAAAAATGTATCTAAAATATGATTATCTTTTTCAACAAAAGAAAAACAAATGATTTAAAGATTTTATGAAGCAATGAAAAAGGATTGTCTAAAAACTAAAAACTAACGTTGTAAATTATATTTAAGGATATTTTTAAAAATTTGTTCAAGTTTTGGAAGGTGTTGATGTTCTTGATCATCTGTGCCGGGAAAAAAAGATGTCTTAAGTAATACTTTCCATTGGATTATGGTTCTTTTTTTACAACATTTAAAACACTTATATTATTAACACTTTTGTAATTTTCTAACAACATAATATCGATAAGAATATGAAACGACTTTATGCCATCGAAAATTTCAGATGGATACTTATTATACATCAAATTTTAAGCAGTGTTGTACGATGCCCGTATTTCAGTGGAGAAAAAAGAGAAAGAGCAAATCCTATGTTAGAAATCAACAGTACAGGACAAGAAAAAAACCCAAAGTCAATGAAAATAAAGGTATATGGAAATATTTTGGAAGAAATAGGAACAAAACTATCCAAAAATATTGTCAAAAATGCTATAATACTGAAAAGATGCTAAAGGATGCTAAAATCAGAAATATTCTGATTTTTTATACCATTTTTGTAATCTTTATAAAAATATTAAAAATAGTCACCTAAAATTATTTTTGCTCTTTTCTACATTTCTTATATGTCTGTTCTTTAATTTGGGACTAATATAATTTTCTCAGAAAAAATATTTGTAGAAAAAAAAGAATAGAAAATGGGAGACATATCTATTCCACGCGCCTAACCATGTAATAAAATTTCACTCGCCTAACGGAGGGTTAATACTTTAGAGAGAATGTGTACAAATAATTCAGTACACTGAAAAAATCCCACAAATACGAATAATAAAAAATTATATACATTACTTTTTATCCCTAGAAACTCTAAATATTGAGATACCCTTTACACTTCAAGAAACAAGTAGAAATATTTTTCCATGCATTTACTCTGCTGCTTAAAAATAGGAATTTAATTCTAATTATTTGTCACGAACTTCGTAAAAACCCGATAAGCCAATCAGTTTGAACACGGGGGCTATTACATCTTACCTTAAACCCTACCTTGAGAAACAGGGACCATAAACCACAATGTCTTTCTTCTTCTTCATTTTTCCTGTGAAGTTACTCTATATATTATATCCTCTTTACTAAAACGATCTGAGGATAGGCAAGGATGGTACCTCCTCTATCCCTACAGAAACACAAATTTGAAAAGGACCTTAACGCGTTTTCCGCAGAAGGGTTTTTTGTAATGTAAAACTATTTGCTATTTTGTTTTGAGAAACTTAGCGTGAGTTGGTTCCCAGGCTGTAAAAATGACTGCACCCTTTATGTTTTCCCACACTTAATTGGAACCACTTTCATTCTTAAGAGGAATAAGAATTTTTTAAAAAAGTACTTTTCTCTTATATGTAAGTAATTGATTCCTCAATTTTGCGCAAACTGGTAATGGTGCCAGGGTGATTTCCTTACCTGCCCCACCCTTGTTACGTCACTGCTTTTGCGTGGAGAATAAGAAACCGGACTGCTGACACCGGAGTCGGTGTCAACTAGCGTTCCTTAAACATCGATAGACTATCGATACTATTGAAGCCAAGTCTATAATATCAGGTTTTCGGAACTATTGACTGAAATAATCGATAGTATCGACCTTCTCAAAACTATCCATAGTTTTCTCCCTGGCAATACAACTACTATCCCGATAGGCTCAGTCGATAGTTTTAAAACTATTCCAGTCGATAGTTTAGAAACTATCGACTGGAAGAACACCTATCGATAGTATCGCCGGGGTGAAAACAATATATTATCGATTGTTTCAGTCGAAAGTTTGGGAAAACTATCGACTGCACTATCGATAGTTGAACTGTCGATGTTTAAGGAACACCAGTGTCAACAAGCGATCCGATCACAGTTAACTGAGCTTCCCTGTGAATATTTGTTTCGAAGTATTATTGCTACTTTTTATCGTTATACAAGAAACGTATATCGCAAGACTGGCGACTCACAGCTAGGGATGACGAATATTTGAAGAACTGTTATTTTCTACGCAATATTAAAAAATCACAAATACCAGTGATGAATACTACTGCCAAAAAGGTGTGAGTCAGTCACTTGTATAAAATGTACACAAAGCGTTTTTTTTATTTTAATTTCTTTTCATTCTAATATAATTTTGAGAGGTTTTATTTTTAGTTCTCTATACTGTCAACAGATGGCGCCATCAGAAGTATGAACACACACAGATAGCAATCTTAGTTTGCAGCAAAGTTGAAGCAATCTTGCTCTGAAAATCTGCAAGCTTGCGACAAATTTGACACGAGAAGCGTGCAAGCTGGAAACAAGTTTACGCAAACGAGTTAGTCACCATGCGTCAAACTCATTGTAAACTATAACAAAAACGGAGCACGAACACAACCCCAGATTCGAAACCGCGACATCTCCTTTCCTAAACCTGTCGTCCTAACCATTCAGCCAACTAGACTCTGAGAGGAGAAGATAGCCTGCGCTAATACATCGCTCATACGATTTATTTTAAACTGTTTTCTTTATTTCATTAATGTTTTAAATTTTGTGTTGAGAATATGATTTGAAGTCAAAGAGAAAGAGATTTTTGATAATAACTACGTTCTGATAGTAGAATAAATTATCAAATTAGGGTTCAAATCTAATATCTTCAAGGTTAATATCTTCAGAAAACAAAGTTAGGATCATTCTACCAGCGGCAGTCATAGGTATGACGGTAAGAAGATCTCCTCCTGACCGATCTAGTTTGTAAGAGTAAAAAAAGGTCATATTTGGATTGCGAAGATGATCATCTGTATTAAAGAAAGTTTCTCGGAAAATCCAAAATTGAGAGGTAGAAAAAGGTGGAACTTGAAGCCAAATCCTCTTATTCCGTAAACCCCTACAGTTCCATTGAACAAACGTCATGAAACAAAGGAAAGGCAACAGAAAAATTAAGAGGAAAAGGGGGAGAGAAAAGAAATAGAGAAAACGCAACGTGCAAAGTAACAGCAACAGCAAGAACAACAACCAAAAAACCCCCCCACAAACTTGTGAGGAAAGAAAAAAGTCTAAAAGGTTCCAAACTAAGTATTGTGCCCCTCTGCATCTAAATGCAAAGGTGTGCTTGAAAGGTTCATCAAGTTTTTCGCAGCACTTTTCTTTCTAGAAGGCGATTTGGTGTTTATTTCAACCTGGTTCATCAGTTTGAAGAAGTTTTGAAGAAGGGTCTCAACACTTTTTTCAAACATTTTCATGAGGGCAAGGATTTGCTGTTCTAATTTTTCATGAAAGGCAAGAGTTTGTTGTTCCATTTTTTCTTGAAAAGCAAGGGTTTGTTTTTCCATTTTTTCTAGGAGAGATTGAACAATGGACTCTATTTTTTGGTCAACAGTGGATTCGAAATCATCGCGGATCATATTTGATTTTACTGCTGTCGCGTAATTTGCATTGGAGGCGTGACTGAAGATGCGTCTGGCCTCTCCTGTCGTGAAATGGTTCCTGGATTTTAACTAACATTTGTTTCTCTTTCCTATACATAGGGTATGTTTTAGACGTGACAGAGTGTGGTCCCTGGCAATTGCTGTACTTTGCAGGCCCTTGACATGGACCTACGTGAACTGTACCACATAGGTGGCAAGCTTGGGATTTTTCGCAAATTCTGGTGCGATGAAAAAAGCTGAAACATTTAGTACATTGCCGAGGCCTGTCTATTAAAGACTGAATTTTCTGATTTATGAACCAGATTTTAACAGAATCCGGCAGATATGTGCCAAGAATAGTAACAAGAACTGATGGAGAAGTTTCTTGCGAAGAGTTTGGTTTCGCGAATCTTCGCATATGGGTGATGACAATATCGTTATTATAGGATAGTTCTTCCGCTAACTCTTCCAGTGTTGTTTTCGTTGGTATATCAGGAATGAGGAATCGGGAGGAAATATTTTCCCAAATCACATCAGTAGATACTGGTGTGTGTAAAATGTTTTGGAGGGTAAGAAGTTTGGTCGCACAAACAGAGTCCGAGGTAAAGAATGGGAGTTTGCCTTGACGGGTATATTTCATATTAATGATATTTGGGTGCTCGGTAATCGCTTCTTTGATATAAGTCTGGAGTTGAAAAGGGTTCCAACGGAGCATTTTTGCTGAGCTGTTCTTATTTGAGATAACTATGTTGATTGTTTCAAACTGTTTTTGACAAAGGTGCAATACAAATTCGTTTGTGGGTTTACCACTTATTAGAAATCTGTCATTAGATGTAGCTACCATATTGTCAGGTTCTTTAATATAATTCACGAAAGAAAAAACATCATCCAGATCAGAGACAGTCACAATGGAATGACTCAGGTTGTACCAAAGGTTGCGAGATTACGTATGAAAACCAAGGAAAACGGCGAGAAAAGAAAAAAAAAAAGGGGGGGGGTTCCTCCCGGGCGGCTTCAAAAAACTGGAAGAGAAAGAAGAAAACGCAAAAGATAAACAAATGCGCAACCACACAAATCCAACACAAGAGCTCGAGAAAAGCGACCGTCACTGTTGCCGGTTCACACCGAACTCCCCGCCCATCCTATCCTATGTAATTTTATAAATTTAATAACATCAGTATTGTTCAAACACTTACACAGCTCATGGTTATATATTCTTAGCCACATATCATCCAACTCTATTACATCAGAATATTTCTTAAATTTTTTTCTTTCAAAAGTTGCTAAAAGTGTTTTATTTACTTATTGTCTCCGGCTCATAGCTTATGTCTCTAAAACATAAGGTTCCCGTTAGTATAAATACAGAAAAAAAATTTAAAAGAAAGATCAAAATGAAGGCGAAAATATAAACAATATATTTTTCTACTAATTTTTTTTATACAGATTCATCTATATTTGCAAAACTGGAGTGGAATTTTTCATACGAATTAAAATTTGAGATAAAGGAATTTTCAGAAGATATTTTTAATAAAATGAAATCTACTTAAGTTTCTATTTAATATTGTTGACATGAACTATTTACGGATAAGTAAAAAACAAGAAATGTTTTCAAGTCGGGACAAAAAAATGACGGGAGACTGTCTTTTTCAAACAGCCGCTGATGTTAAAGGCGTAGGGCTACTTTACTTGAGTGACTCTTTTGTTTCTCGGTTTCTCTTTGTTACTCGCGATATTCTTTTGTTTCTCGAAGCTTCTCGGGTTCTCTTTGTTAGTCGCGACAATCTTTTGTTTCTCGATGTTACTCGCGATACTCTTGTTTCTCAAAGTTACTGGTGATTCTCTTTTGTTTCTCGAAGTTACTCTCTATTTTCTTTTGTTTCTCGAAGTTACTCTCAATTCTCTTTGGTTTTTCTGAAATACTAATGTATGTGAAATTGGCAAAATAAAATGAAACTAAGGTTACAATGAAAATTGTTTTATTTCTTCATAAAATATATTACAATGTCAATTCTTTTGTTTTGAATTCTTCAATCGTGTGTGGATATGTTACAATTCTGTGTAGGATCGGTCGATGATATGAAAAGTAAAATACATAATTTAATAATTCCGGACTATTGTTTCTTGTAAAAGTTGAATCAATATAAGAATTTCCCAGACTACTATGATAATTTGTTGGCACCATGTTCAAATCAAAATGCTTCTTCATGAATCCAAACGCTTTCTCAGTCTTTTTGACATCTACATTAAAGTCACCCATAACAATAATTGGAACATCTTTAACTATATGAAACTCTTCATCGATCTAAAATAAGACATTAGTTATGTTATTAACATATTTAGTTACCGAGATATAGAGGATCGCATCACAAATTCATGCGTATTTTTGCCCACCTTTGCGACTCACTAGTCGCAAAACTACAATTCCGATTTTCAATTTTTTTTGTAACTTCTGTTGTTACCTTTTATCTCTAAAATAAGACATTAGTTACGTTTTAGCATATGTAGTTACCGATATATAAAGGATCTCACATACACCGTTTTTTGTGGCATTTTGGCATGTGAATCCAATTCCTGCCTGACACCCCAATGGGAGGAACATAATCCTACGTTGAAAAAAAGAAAAATCAAAGATCAGACAGTAATACGGTATTTACAGTTGGGACGGAACTGATACTTCTACTCTCATATTATATGCTGATGACTGAAATGATATTATATACTGACGACTGAAATGGTATTATATACTGATGACTGAAATGATATCTGATATTATATACTGATATTTTCTGATTAGTTATTTTTCAGTAGAAATTAACCACATTATGTAAAAGTTTAAGAACAATTCAGTAAGTTTTGTTTCATAAAAATGATTAGTGGAATTTTATAACAAGTAAATGAGAATATTACAAGAATTTCATATTTAAAAATGTGTTGATTAGATAATTAATAAAAAGATTTCATAAGATTATAAAAATTCTAAATTTTCGATGCAGTTTAAATGGTCTAACTTATCGATTCGCTTCAGATTTCATAATTATTTCACCCTCTGTTACTTCCTTTGGTCCTCCCCTTTAGTTTATATTTCATAATTATGAATATTATGCAATCTTGAAATTAATATTTTCTGGAATTTCCCACCGTGTGGCATCATTCGTATGGAAAAAATGTAATTAAATTAATCAGTTAACTCTTATTTAAGTCCTGAAAATATTAAAACAACGCACTGTTATTGAGAGCACATAATTGTGCAAAATTTTAAAACTTAAGAGAGTGAAAAATAGATTAAAAAAATTCAATCTTTGCAAAAATGAAACAACTCAAGGTAAAATATATAAATAGATCTAAATAAAAAAAAAAAGCAATGAACAAAGCAAGTAATCAAAAATATTGATAAAAAAAATCAGGATACGTGCAAAAAGCATGAGCGTTTTCTTTGAGATTTATTTTAGATAGATTAATCTGCATTTGTAACATTGGAGTGTCAATATTTCATATGTTAGAAAAGTTGGGAAAAAGGAACTTTTTAAAGATAATTTTTTTTAAAAGCTACATTGTAAATTTCTTTGGTACTTCCTTTAAAAAAACAGAGCCCGAGGTGGCCGGTGGTAGAGACTCGGCTTCTGGACCGGATGGTACCAGATTCCATCTAAGAACTGCCATATATATATATGTGGACCTAGTGTAATCTGGAAAAGAATGAATCAATGGTCAAACGTCCTATCATTGATGTGGTGCTGAAGTTCGGAGAGGAAGGTATCGTCCTGGTCATCTGACCGCGGCTCAAAAGCGGTCCTCGTGTTGTTTCAAAATGGAACATAAATATATTAAATAAACTAAACTAGTAAAACAGTTGATACAATAAGAGTCAATATGAATTGCTGGATAAATGAGGAGTTTCGAAGTTATATTATGGACTATATTGCATTTGTCTCCTAACAGATGCAGATGACAAAGAACTGCCATAACTATTTCAGATGTGCTAACCGTACTAGCTTCGTCCTTTTAACCTACGATTGAATTGAGAGATTTAAAATTTTGTACTATCGATGACAGTACTGTGTTTTGATGTTTTCAAAAATTAATTACTAGTTAATTGATTAATTTAATCAAATTTTGACTTGGCATGCCATTGCTCCTCCTATACCGGGTTGACGTTCAGAAAATGTATCACTCCAATAAGTATCCTATTGCCAAAATAATATTCCTTAAATAGGAAAAACTATTTGAGCACACTTAATTTTGACAATTGAGAGTCTATCATAATTTCTAACGACCTAAGTAATAATTGTTGAATTTGAATAAAAAGTAATAAAATTGTTAATATCCTGAATAATAACAGTAGAAGAAATTATGATGCTACATTTTTCCAAAATGAATTATTGCATCATATGAGCGTGCAACAGATTGGAACCAGCTCGGTTTTTATTTGAACGTCACATCAACAGGGAAAACTAAAATTACCTTAGCTCCTAATTGTATAACTGCGTACAAGTTATTAATTACATTTCGGAATATAGTCAATTATTTAACAAATATTGCTGCAATAGCAAAAAGATCGCGCTGAGGTGTGGAGACCCACGTAACTACAAACAGAAGCCCTTTTCCATGACAATGGAACCAGGATCAAGTACCCTCAATCACACACATCCCAGAAAAGAGAAAGTTCCGTTTCAGCGTTGACCCCATGTGGTTAAACAGGGTTTCTATATTTTAAATTGACGAAAGGAAATCTAGTAGGGACCAAACCTGAAAATTTCACTTCAATGATTTGACTGAATAAGATGCAGCACCCCCTAGCTAACAAAAAGAGTATTTTAATGTATTTATTCAGTTTATAATTATAATGAAGTATCAATGCAAACAAAATACTGCAATATATTGGGGAAAAAAGTACTTTGTAGATCACCACAAAGTAGTTCAATGTTTTTTTTCCAAAAATAAATATATATTCGTAATTAATTGTATCCTTCTTTGCGTATTTATTTTGACCTTTGTATAATTTTTATACAGAAACGGCTTTCAACTAATTCTAGAATATTTCTATAACAATCATATCAAATTTTGTAATCAGCAAATTTTTTCTACCCCAAAATATGGGTTTGGTGGAGCCCTTCGCTTTATTTTTTGATTAAGACAGCCTAATATTGAAATAACAAGACATTAATTAGTAAAATGTACTTGACCCATCTTAAAAGTTTCACAAAACAAGAGCCAATAATAGGTAGGTACCTTTTGAGAATTACTTCAACTTCCATGTTCACAGCCCAATGAAGTATATTATGTGGTTGCGATCAACTTTTTGGTGCGGTTATTTTATTGCCAATATGGCAATTTATATTACTAATTAATAGTCTCATTAATTAGTAAATAACACAAAATGGCAAGATAAAAATTAATGTCCAATTTTACAAAATTTATACCTTTTCTATTGATATCCTTATTAATAATCAGTATTAAAAAAATTAACATAAAAACAAAGTAAAAAAGATTTCAAAATATTTTATTTCTCTAAATTATCCGATTTAGTTCAGTTTCGTTATTCTATCATCCTGTTTCGTAGCAACACAGGAGCTATTTTGGGACAGAACATATTTTGAATCACGGTCAAATGACGAGGATGGCACACCCTCTCCAAACTTCCGCACCACACCAGTGGGCCAAGTTTGCTGTAGTAACGCATCTTAAATACGTTACAATTTGCAGTTGAAAAATGCTTTTTGGAGGGAACTCGAATATCAAGATTCATTTGAAACAAAACCCAGTCAGTATTGCTGGCAAACAAGCTGGTCACCAAAGGCGATTAGTAGAAAATGTGGCAGAGTTCATTCCATACAGTAGAGTAAGACTTCTTTCCGTTAAAAGTCTTAGTGCCTGGAGACAATTTTACAACAAGAAATAAATCAGCCGTATTGCTGAAAAATTTTTCCAAGTAATTTCAGTAGGGCCTAATAATACCTCATTTATATTTCTTCTTTTATTTATTTGGCAGCCTTGCCCTCTCCAAACTTCTGCACCAAACTAGCAGAAGGATGTTTGGCCTCCACATATGATTTAACGTTCAACAGATTCATATGCATGGCAGATCTTCAATGGAATCTGTTTTCGAACCTGGAACCTTCTGGACTCTAAGCCAAGACCCTTGAAATTCCCTGGTCACTTCTGTTATCATAATGAGATTCGTTTGTTACCACAATTGCTTTGGATGAATCCTCATATGTACATGTTATTTTATAAAAGAAACATTTCAAGAGCATAAATAAGGGATTCATGGAATTTAAGAATCAAAAGCTTAAAATCTTTTATAGCTATGATAGGGGTCCAACCTAGGCAACTCTCTTTCACCAAAGAATGTGAAATAATTTGCTTTTAAATAATTCAAGGATAAATATTGAACTGAATATTTCAAAGAAATAAAACTTTACGTATGTTTTGCAAGTGTAATTTTAATCACCTTTGCAAACTATAAAACTAATGTTTCAAAATAAAAATGGGAATAAAATATGTGCTGTCAAAACAATGCTACAAAAATTACTTTGTTAACATTTAGGAAACAATTCAACACTTCAAAGCAGTATAGCACTCGTATTGGAATCCTTCCTGCAACAATATTGAAAAATTAAAACTACCTGAAACTCATTTTTAAGCTATAATTTAGAGGATTTATAAATTGAATTATTAAGTGTTCCTCAATAAGCCAATGAAATATAATTCATTGTTTTGACACCTATACTCTCATCAATACTTCTTACTCATAAATAAAATCTATTTGCTAATGAAATAAAGAAAACTAACAACTGATTTAGAGTCAAAAGGAATAGTAGAAAATTCCAGAGATTTAAATTCTTATGGATGACACTTATGCTAGTCTTTTAATTCAATTTCTGAATTCCAGAACTGACAACTGAATTGCTAATGAGAACTAATTTAATTGAAATTTTAGTTTTATACTAGAAAAGTTAACAGATTCATTTATGCTAATGCACACAACATTTTGACTGATTTTAAAAAAAATTAAACAAAAAGGCAAACACAGAGAGAAAGATTCTTTATTGCCAAATTAAAATTCATAAGAGCACAAGATTTAATAAATTTTACACAAGACTATTATTCTTCAGCAGTCATGGAACTTTTCTCCTTTGTTAAGTTTTTCTCTCTTCAATTTAACTTAGAATGGCGATAAAAACAGAAATATGAATGTTCCTTTGAAGTTCAAAATGACACTAAAACAATGATACAATGGTTAACATGTAAAGAATGACAGTATGCCAGTGGAGAGTACAAAAAAGAACTCCAAAGCAACCATGTGGTACACTTCAGCAAACGGACATTCCAAAATCTCGACGATGGTAGCGGTCTGGATCAAAATATGAGGTGACAACCACGCGATTAGCAAATTTTCTGCCTGTCAATGACTGTTGAGCTTTCTGACAATCAATAATAGAGCTGAATTCCACAAAAACCTGCAAAGACAAACTCAACATAAGCACAAGTTATATATATATATTTAAATTTTAAAATGCACACAAGTTTACAAATACCCATTTTAGTAATGGGAAAGATATTTCTGGGGAGGAATCCATAAACATGATACAAAGAAATCATCATTATATAAACATATGTAACATATTCATCATAGGTTTCTTCCATCTACAGTTAGGGAGAGGGTAGTTTTAGTTATATTGTCTCATTTTGAAGCAACGACCGGCTATTTAAGGACTGACCCCATAATTTTGAACTGGAGTCAAATGATGAGGATGACATCCGAGCTGGGACCCCTTTCCAAACTTCCACATCGCACCAACAGGACACATGATCCACAATTTTAGATTTAACGCACATCAGGCCCACTTCCCAGCAGATCTCCAAACCTGGAACCCTCCGGTCCTGAAACCTAGACCTTATCACTAGGCCAACATTAAGGTGAGAGCATTCTTCATTAATGCATCACTATGGCATTGATATCTTAGATTAAAGCACAGATTTTTCTTGCCTAAAATTTCTGCACTAGATGCTTTTTTTAAAATTTTTAATGAAAATTATGCCTGATACTTTTCATTCAATTTATTTATGAAGAATTTCAATGAAATCATTTGCTTTTTTTAAATGGTTATTTACACTTGCAGACCAATAGGAATGTAAACATATGAAAGGCTTCAAAGTCTGCTTCATTTCTTAGTTTATTTTATAAGTAGCAAGTAATATGATTTCTCATTTACCATGATAGCAAAATTTTCGGGTTATAAAAATCAATGACTATTTGACCTAAGGTACATCATGACTAGCACCAATTTATCCCCTTCACACTCTAAATAAAAAGGTCAACAAAATTTTAATTATAATAAAACATTGTTCATCTACTCTATTAGACAAATATCTATTTTTGTTTATCTATCAAAGATAAGAATAAATTTTCAGAGATGTAAGCTACCCTTTTAAACTAAACTTAAACATGCCTTTCAAAGTCAGATATTATTTTCATTAACTTAGAAAGGAATCACATTAATATTAGTAGCACATCAGGCAAAGAGGTTTAAAGTTTCATATTATAACCAAAGTAATTAATACAGTTTTGTTCAAAATAAAACAATTGCATAGGTTTTGTTACAATTTTTTTTGCCCAAAATATAAAATATTACATAACTGCAAAATTTTGACATCATGTAAATATTAATTCCATGAAATACATGATTTCTTTGCATATTATAACATATATAAGTTTAAGAAACATCTCAAAGACATCCAATTTAATTTCATTTATGTTAAAATGAAGGGAAAGGGGAGAAATAAAAGCACATTTTCCCTACATTTAAATTAAAGAGTATTTTATAATCAAAAGGATAAACAATCAAAGCTATTTAGTTTTCTTAAAATTTATATGTCCTGTTAGCATGGAGTTGTTTCTGAAATTGTATTAAATATAAGTGAGTTATAAAAATTTGATTGTGTGTGCTTTGTAAATGTGCTACTGTTTAGCTTTATGAAAATTAGCTTATTTTCGAAAATTTCATGTTAGAACAAATGATTAGTGCTGAAAAAAGATCTTAACCCTGGAATGGAAACATGGAGTCGCAGTAATTCCACCTACAGTTTCAAAGATTCTGACATTATAGGGAGAAAGATATCCCCTCTGCCTCCTTCCTAAGTTGTCCTTGCTGAGGGATTACCTTGAATCAGTTAAAGATCAAACATCATTCACATAGTTTGCACTGTTTAGATGAGCAGATCGGTTTCAAACCCTTATGATCAGGTTCAGCACCCAAAGGATCATCAGAATTTTTTGTAAAAAGGATGAAACAAAGAAAAACAGAAATGGAAAAGGCATCTGGTTTGACACATGGTTCATGAGCATTGTCCTCATATTGCAGCTGGCAAATGATCCACAAACTGGTATCACAATTCAAATTTGTAAAAGGAAATTGATTTATCAGAGTTTGCTTAAATTTTAGCAAATTAAAAGTGTTCTTGTTTTCTTTCCGAGTTCATAAAATACCCCAACTCTTTTCAAAATAGGCAAATTTTACAGCAGGAATGAAACTGGCTCTTTGTTTCCACTGAAAGATCATATAACAGATATTTCAACTCCAAGTATAAATACATTTATGTAATTTCTTAACATTAGCCAAGTGCAGCAAGCTACAATTCACACATTTTAAGCAAATAAAACAAACAGTAATATAAGATAAGGTCAAGATAAATTTATTATATAAGGGTAATCACATAAATACATTCGACCAATTTGAAAGTAAATATAAAAAAATAAATTTTTGCTAGAGATGGAAATCTTAAAACTGGAAACAAAAGTTACCTTTCCACAACCAGGCACATCCACTCCTTCTATAGGTCTGGGGATCTCCACACTTTTCACTGTACCATACTTTGAGCACTCCTCTCTAATATCTTCCAAGATATCTAAAAGTGAAAAAATTACATTATCAGTAAATTGAATGTAGAAGAGTTTATTCTGCCTTTACTCATAAGCCATTAATATTTTTAATGTATTTAACTGCTTTATGGCGACTAATATATGTGTATGTTTAGTTTTTCTTTAAATCAAAAAATATTTTTAGTATGTGTGTGTAGGACCACTCTTTTCTTACAAATTTCCACCCTGAAGGGGTTAATAAAAAGCACATATGAAAGAACACTTTCAAGATAAGTAATTATCCCTGACCTTTATATTGCACCATGTTAATATGTTCTATTTTTGCTATAACTTGAGAACCAAGCCTGATAAATTTATACTACATTTAAAAGATTTTGTTTTGACAAAATGGGAATACTGAAAATATATTCATTGTGTTTTTTGAAAGGGATGAAAGGGGGGGGGGCCACTTTTGCTTATTCTCAGAAAAATATAAAGATATAATATTAAAGTAAAAAATATTCTGACATTATGTATCCATGAAAGTCAGAAGTCAATAGAACAACCACAGCAGGTTAAATAAGGATGCATTAATTTTATGTAAAAGCAAAAGCTATATATAAAAAAATTAACTGATACTTTATAATGAATTTAACTGTATACAGTAATTAAAAATAACTTTAGAATAAACCTTGTTAACTAATGCAGTATAAAAAGCCTACGCATCCCAAATACCTTTTACAAACAAATATTTCAATTAGTATGCCTACTCAAGTAGTTTTTACGGATGTATAAAACAGTACAGTAGAACTTCAATTATTTGGGGCTCTCACAAACCAAGCTGGTACGCAGAAAATCAAATTGTATATATTTTTAAAAAGAGTAAATTACTTTTTTTTTTTTTATAGAAAAGGGCGTCAAAATTTGTATCAAAGCTGATTTTTGCAAAATTTCACAATGTGAGGGCTTATAAAAGGTTATTATCAGAACAGACTGTTCCAGTCAAACATATCAACAATGATGCAAGAAAATTCCAAGTACTTTCATGAAAAAAAATGACACTGTGTCAGAAAGCTTCACTTTGTTTGAGCAGAGGATAATATTCCCTTGAGGACACATTTAAATAATCAATGAGAAAATGTAAAGGAAACAGTAAAAATCAGTAACATTTGCAAATGCTCTAATTAATGTTTCAGAAACCTGCACGTAAACAGTCTGATAACCAATAAAAGTTTTAAAATGAGATACTGCTTGGATTTATTTTTATAATTTCAAATAAACAATCTCGGAAAAACTTGTAGAAAGAAAAGAAGTCACAATTTAAAATTTAATCTCTATTACCCAAGTTTAGTCTTTATCCGAGGCGATTACAATCCCAATCAGCTAGAATAATTGACGTTCTACTGTATCATCAATGAAACTCCAAATAATCAAGCATTAAAAAGTGTTTTATAGAAGAATAAATTTTGGATCTTAATGACAGATACCTTCATATTCTTCTTCATCCATGAGTTCTTCTGGAACCACCATATTCATCAGACACAAAATCTCTGTTGCTGGGCCAGGCCCTTGGGCTACTTGCAGTCCAGGTACTTGCACTTGAACTGGAACCTAAAACAAACATACAATTAATTTACATATGCTTAAACAATACAGATGGCAGTTAAAAGATCGAAAATGAGACATACATTGGTTTGGACATTCTTGGCTCCCACACTGGCACGTTGTACAATGAGGCGTTTATCACTCAGCTGCATTCCATTCAGGCCTTGAATAGCCTACAATTAAAAGTTGAATATATCATCAAAAATAAAATATACAATCACAGCTACCAAAATCTGAAGCTTTTTATCACAAACATTTTAAGAAGATCTGTAGGTATTTTGAAACATGGCTGGTAGGTCTTCATGCAAATACACTTTTCCACAGCTTTTATTTTTAGATTCTACAGAGTAGCTTTAACTATGTTAAATGTATAAGCAGAGATTAAGATCATGAACTAGTTAGTTAATCATTTTTATGCATTAAGTTATTGCATTTAACTCTTTCACTGAATTGGCTGTAAGTCACAATGCATAGAATTTTGAAATTTGTAAATTGATATTGAATTGTTCGTACATATAATTTGATAAAACAAATTTTATTGAATAAATATATAAACAACCCAAGTATTCTATGAAATAACTGCATCAAAACAATAATACATTTGTAAAAAAAGAATGAGCCATATTAGATTAAGAAAATTAATCAGTTACGTGGTTAATTCATTTGCATAACAATTTAACACTGTGGTGGCATTGACTGCAAAGGATTAACAGTCTGAGCAAATGGTTACAACTCTAAGCACATCAAGTTTTAAATATCTTACAGACACAGTTTAATCATACAAACAACCAATTATTTTGAAAAGATATCTCGGAGCTCCAGCGAAAGATTTTCTGAAGTAAATAACTTTTTTTTTTTTTTTTCTCTGACAAGCAGCTGAAAATTTCCAACCTGAAAAATATTTTTCACTAAGGGGATCCTACAATGAAACATAAAATGCAGTTCAGGCACTCGGAGAATTAAAATTTAAAACTACAAGATTTCAAAACAAATTCTTAGTATATAAAAAAAAGACACTTGAGACTAACCTGGTCAGTGCTAACTGTGTCAACATATTCACAGAATGCATAGCCTTTGGAAAGTCCAGTGGCAGTGTCCTTTACTAAATTGAATGCTTTCAGTTGACCAAAGGACAATAGGAAATCTTTCACCTAAGGAGGAAAACCACAACAGACAATTCACATCACACTCATCAAAATATTTTACAATTCATCAGTTAGTAACAAAAGGTCTACTTGCTTATAATACAACTCATAAGTAACAAAAGAAAGTAATATTTTATTCCACCACTGTAGGTTCAATAGAAATAAAATGCCAAAGATATAAAAAAATCAATTTGACATTTTAAAAGGCAATACTATATAAAGACATGATTGATCACAGTAATATCCAATGGATGAGAGCTTTTGTTAAAAATTAATTTCAATACATATAAATTAGTTCAAAAGTGTCAAATTTTTAATAAAAACATTTTGAAAGTTGTATTACAGACTATTGTCAACTTAATTCAATTATGACAAACGTGCCAAGACATTTATTAATAAATATAATTTATAGTATTTTGTCATATCTTTGCATCTCGGCTATCTCCCAAGCTTTAGTTTCGCATTCATACTAAGATTTATGCTGAATTTTGTTATTCAATCTCATTTCTGATAGATAACTTAGAACTTCCAAAATAAAATAAGTTTTGACTAATTAAAAAATGATATACCAAGCTCAAGAAATTACTCCCTTAAAATTGTATTTATTGGTAACTATGACAGTTTTGAATAACTAAGCCGGATACAAGACTGTGAATCATATTTAAATCAGTTCCAAATAATATTAGCAAAAAATAAATATTATAATAACTTTAATAAAATAATCCATCTTATAATTTTCTATTCCAGAAACAAAATATTAAGTTCAAATGAAGAATTGGTAGCTAATGAAGCCTGAAAAAAAGAAAACACATCTTGGATACATTTTCTAGCTACCGTCTGCACCCATGAAGAGTTTCGCTGCACAAAGTGCAAGATGACTGTCCTAAAAGCCTGCAAGGCAGATTTTGATATTGGTAAATTATATAAAACTTGCCTGTTTTGGCCCACAAAATGTCACAGTTGCGAAGTTTCATGTTTTGGTTTAGCAACTAGGTACGGGTTACCAAGCTCGTAACCTACGCTACGAATTAGATGGGGAAGAGAAGTAAAATCAGTAAGTTTGTGATCTCAAATTGGAAGCAAAAAAATGAAAACACACATACTTGGTTTTTAAATTAACCTCATAACACCATGCATATCTAGTTGAATGTTCAACATTTAAGACATAGCATTAACACAAAACTAGACTTAAAATTGTACTTAAACATAAGTTATTTTACAAAACAAGTTAATAAACCTTTTTAATAATAAACTATTTAACTACCAACTGATATATACTGTCTCAATGTGCCCAAGGCTTTAAGTTTCTGAATAAACTGCAATTGATTGAAATGTTAAAAATAAATTATTCAGCCCACTAAATTGAAATCTGATGTGGGATATAACAGTTGGAAGCTAAATAGTACCAAACTTAACCAGGGTTTCTTAAACAGCGAGTCGTGAAACTTCCCGCAGAGCTTTCTTACAGACTCTTATTAGTTGCAAGCAAAAATACTGAATGAAAGAAGTCCAGAAGATTTCTTTCAAAAGGAAACTTTTGAAATAAGCTTAAATGAATTTTCTTTTAGTTAACACTAATCAGCAACTCATTTTCCGATTTCAATTCCAACTTTGGTGTAGCATCAAAAATTGGTTAAAATTTATTTTCCATCTAAAAAGTTATTGTAAGTGGAAAAAGTTTAAGAAACCCTGCACAAAATGATTAAAAAATAATTCTTCATCACATTCTCTACATATACAAGTACAATAAACAGAATAAGCAATGGCTTTATTTGTGGCCAATGTATGACAATAACTCATTTTAAACAAACAGAAGATGTGTACGGTAACAGTCTATAAAAGATTAGAATATTCCATAATAAAGATAGCTACATCTTAAACAGTTAGCTAAAATATAGCACCTTTCAAATTACATACCTGGTCTTCATTTAAGAAGTTAGGTAATCCACCAATAAAGACTTTGTTCGGAGAATCTTGTACAACTGTCGAAATAACACCTGTAAAAAAAAAAAAAAAATCAGTGCATTTTATAATAAAACGAAAAATTTGAAATATACCTAAATAATTTTAATACAAAAACAGATTATATTTAAAGAAAATCCAACAGCTTGTGGAATTAATACTAGGATTACGATAGTCCTTTACATAAAACTAATCTTTAAATTCAATGGAATGAAAGCAAGACACATGATCTTTAACAGAAATAATTACAAAAGAACTAAATTCTGAATTGTTTAATTATAAAAGGGCAAAGAATGTCAAAATTACCTGGAACAGCTGAATTTGGAATTTCTGACATGCCAGGTACTGGTTGGTAATCGTGTGGCCGTCGAATTTTAAGACTTTGGCCTTTGAAATTGATGCCATCAAATGCCATAGCTTGGGTTGTTTCATCAATAGACCTAAACTGAAAATATATTTTAAAAAAACAAGCTTATAATAGTGTAATAAAAAATTGGAAAGTTCCTTAACGAAAAATCTGGTAGTCAAGAGTCACATAAGTGTTAACTTCAGTAAATAAGAATTATAATTGCATTCATAATATATTTTAATTTTAAATTAATGTTTTCGAATTTCCTTTCTTATGATCATTATATCTTTAATTTTTTTTTGTTTTCAATGCTTTACACACTTTGATTTAACATCCAGATTTGATAAATTTTTTCTATTTTATGGAACACTAATAAAATAAGTTTAAATTAAATAATTCATTATAATAGAATCTTGTGATTAATTTTTCCCAATATTCACTATATAGAATCAAAATTAATTGATAATTAAGATCTGAAAATATTAGGTTACATGAATGCATAACTGTAAAAACTTTCAAAAATCATATAATAAGCATATAAGAAAACTTGAACTGCTAAATTCTATTCTCACAAAAAAAAAAAAGAAGTTAATTTAAAGCAGAAATTGCACAAGTTTTAAAATTTTTTTAAGTTTAATAATGAGATTAAAATGTCATTTCTTCTATTACAAAAGACTGATACAGAAAGGTTTCAATAAATTGGTAAAATTTTACAATAATTAAAAAAAAAAAAAAACAGTTAACAGCATTTTATTTTGTGTTAAATATTATTATTGACATGCAAATTTCATTTTGGTTTCAAAATTTTTATTCCATGTTTTAAATTTAAGAGAAAGGGTAAAAAATTAAAGAATTAATTTAGTGAGTTTTGATTCTAGATTATTAATAGCCAGTTGCAAAGTAAAAATTTCAAAAAATTGGAAATAACTTAATAGAAAAAGTATGACAATCATTATAATAACAATAAAAAAATAAATCTTTATATTTCATAAGAAATGGAGAAAATATCTGCTTATAAAACTATTACACAATCAAGCTAAAAATTTCTTACCTCCAGAAAAGCAAAATTTTTGTCAAGATTTATTTGACAAGCCAAAATTGGATTTCCTTGAGCTTGAGAAAAACCACACAAGTGCATTTGGGCGTTAAAGAAGTCCATCATTTCATCCTAAAAAGTAAGAATTGAAACATCACATAAACTGTTATTTACAAAATACATATCAGTATCAACAAGGTGGATTTAATTGGCTTAAGATAACAATAGCAATTCTATTTTTTAAAAAAATGGTTAACTACCAAAGAGTTTAAATTTGGTATGATTTCAAATAATTCAGAATATTAATGCATCATATACATACAAGTGCATGGATAAATTTACAAACAATTTTGTTAGAAAAAATGTTTGTTTCATTATATTTCACATTTATTTAAGTTTTTATTTCTTTCCATTAAAAGAAGTAATTTCTCAGTTATATTTTGAGAATATCTCATTTATACTTTTATTAGCTAGCTATTATGGAAAGTTGGGTATGACTAGCAAAACATTTTGATATTAACAATATTTTTTTACTTAATCCCCCAAGTACTTTATTGGAACCCGAAGTTAAAATATGACTATAATCTTCACCATTAAGGTCTTGAGAGAGGTTTTAAGACCCGAAATCAACGTTTTTATTTCTGGTTTAATAACTGAAAGTTAATATTAATAACAGCATAGCACTATAATGAGAAGCTAGACCTCCTGTTTGAAATTTTTATGAATTTAAAACTAAATTTCAGAAATAAAGACAGTTTACATTCAGCAAAATTAGAAGTTATAGGTTTGAGAAAGTAAAAACTTGGGAATTTCTGCTCTCTCAAGAAAACAATCACCCCTATTAACAGAAATTAGGGTAATGATAAAATAAAAATGAAAACTTTCTAATCATGACTCTAATTCACATTATCAAAATATGGACTAATAGGAAGTTTAAAAAAATGTTAAGCAATAAATATACCATCTTTTTGCCTCCATCTTTCTATTATATATTTTTTAAATCTAAAAACAAAGCTTTTTCTTATCATACAGAGAAATTAACAAGCATCTCTACAAACCTTAACAGAATAATAAAAGGATCAAATTCTTTGCATTTGAATTATAAATTGAAACAAAACAAAATAAATAAAAAAATAATTTTTAATCTGCAAACATAAACAGTTTAAAATGCACCATAAAATATGCATTTTGCTGGGTGTAAACATTAGCTGTCCACCTCTCATCCTTAACAAAAATTTATAATAAAGGAAACTTAATTTGTTCACACTATATTCCATGCAGTTTTTTAAAATCTGAATTACAACCTGCATTAAATATACAAACCTGAAGTTTACTTTAGTGCTATGTATCAATAGATAACTCACTGGTTTCTTAACATCCATTATAATTTAATCTTTAAGAAACTAAATTATCTAAAATGTTTAAAAAGTAAAAACAAACTTTGCTCTGAATAAGAAAGTATCTTTTAGTTACAGAATGGAAGCAACCGAGTTAACAAAGCAGTCAAGTATGATGCAACATGGCATATCAGATCTAATATTTGACAGTAAACAGACCTATTGGATACAATGTGCAGTTTAATATAAATGTCACATTACAGATTGATTTGCATTATCTATTTTAACCCAATACACTTAGTAGTAGCATCATTAAGAAAAATCATCAATACAGAAATAAACCATGATAAAATCTTTTGATTTCAATGAATATCGTATGTAAACATTCCAAAATGTGTATTAGTAAACAATTTCAGAAAAATATTAATAAAAATTTATGTGTGTACCTCTGAACAACCAAATGGAATGTTGCCTACATATAGACGCCTGGCTTGTCTGGTTACGGTGCTGCCAACAACAGGTACAGTACCCACAACAGGACCTTGAGTAGTATAAATGCTGGGTGGAATTTGTCCAGAACCTGAAATAAAAAGCCCCAAACATATTGGCATATATACACAAGTATACTTATGTTCTAGGAGATAATGTACCATACCAGAAAGTTAACAGTATACTTCTTTACAAGCAATATGAAACTTTATTCAGTGCTTCAAATTAGGATGTAACGAATAGAGAATTTGCTGAATAACCGAATATTCGACGGCCAAATACCAAATTTTTAAAAACATTTCACTTTTGATTGTAAATGAAATATTTTTCAAATTTTAAATGAAAAAAATTAAGATTAAATAAAATTGAGTTTTTATTATTTGTATATCTAAAAAAATGTTAATATCTTATATATTTGCAATATTTTAAATACCTTAATTCCAATAATAAGAAACTCCCTTCATTCAGAAATAAGAGTCATCATTGCAGAACATGACAATGACAAACACAGAAGAAAATTGAATAGATAAATTAAAATTAATAGAAGTAAATTCCCATTTTGATAAAGAATTTCTAATAGGTAGGATGGAGTTGCCACTCAATTGGTGGGGAAAAAAATTCCAAGGTTCGCAAATTTAGCAAGATATCTTTCAGCACCTGCCAGCAGTATATAGTGACTTTTATTTTCTGAAGCTGGCAATTTATATAAAACCAAATCAAACAGACTTCTATAAATGATATGTAACATTATTAAAACACACTTATGTACTATATGCAACTTAAAATTGGATTATTTTTTTTACAATAAATGTACCAAAATGTAATTCTGCGATATTCTTTATTAAATATAATTTAAACATTAAAAAAAAAATTATGCTGAATTTATTCTGCTGAATATCTGTTTAGCATTTGGCCTAACAGGATATTCGGGAAAGGGAAAAATAGGCCTCATACTTAATACTTGCTACATCCCTAGTTGATATTATATGTGTATGAAACCAAACAAAACAGACTAGCTCCTGAAAATTTATTCTTCTTGCATAACAATTTCAGGCTTTGCAACGATAAATTATATGCAACTTTAATAAATACACCAAAGCAACTTAAAATTGGGTAAATGTTAAGAGATTTTTTGATAATAAATGTACTGAAATGCAATTCTGCAATATTCTTTGTTAAATGTGCATTTAAAAGCACATTTAAAAAAATTACCCTGAATATCTGCTTCGTATTCAGAAAAGGACCGAATACCAAATATTCGTTACATCCCTACTTCAAATATGAGAAACAGGGAATTTACAAAGGAAAAATAAATGTGAATACCACTTTTAATTACCAAGATTTTAAACTTAACAGAAGGAGCAAAAATGAAATCCATTATTATTAAAATTTATTTCAATAATTTAATTGAAATTAATTTTAATAATAATGGATTCATATTTATTAAGACAAATTATAGTTAAAGTTAATATTTAAGTTAATTATAGTTAAGAAAAACCTTTTTTTAAAAATTCTTATAAATATATAGAAAATAGTTTGCACTGTTTTAGATAAAACAATTACGCCTCAGTATAATTTCAAAAAAAAAAAATCCAACAAACAGAAATACAAAAATATCAAACATATTTGGACACACACACACGCACTATACTGTTAACCCTCAACTTTTCTGTTCTTACTGTCCAGTTTAATGTTATTTTAATTCTGTTTAGTTTACTTAAAATTCTCCAAGTAAAATATTATTCAGATAGCTCAATGTTTCAAGCAAATATATTTCAGTTACCTCATTTCTCTATCTAAACTTGAAAGACAAAAATAATTGCTTATTTGAAGGGTTAAATTCAAATTGAGGCCATCTCTGTGAAACAGCCGCCGGGATCGAGGGGTGTAAACTTGTTTACCTTACTCAATTGTAACTCTTTGCGACTGAGATTATGCAACTAGAAAGAAATTTGGAAAATCCAGTTAATATAACGCTCACAACCGACTGAGGCCGCCAGACAATTGGGTATGAAAAAGCGTGGGAAGCTAGGTTTGTTCACTGCATGAACGAATTGGTCGCTGTGATGTCATCAAAATTCTTTGGGATTGTCACCAACTTTGCAACAATTCTGACTAAACCATAATTCCAAATTCTTAAATTCTTTTTGCAATCTTCAATGTCCACTCTCCTCTGTTAAAATGAAACTAAAACCAACTCTCTATGTTATTTGGTCGCAGATCTATAAGCATTTAACTTTACCATGAAAAGCATCAATTTTTTTCTTTCCCGACACCCCATTAGACCACTATGGAGGGTCACAAGTTTACATCGGATTTTTTTCCTTCTTACAACATATTTTATATAAAATGCCATGAAGTATGTTCCATTTACTAAAGAAGCATTTCTAAAAGAAAATGAATGAACTGTATAAAAATGCTCATTCATAACAAACTGATGTTGCATGTTATTAGATACTGTTAATGCTATTTAGAGAAAGCAATTTATTTCATAATTCCATTACTGCATTAAAACTATTACGAAGAAGGCTATGAATTGTACAAAATAAATTTATTTAAAATTTTCAGATTAATTACGATGCAAAAAAATCCCTCTAAATACATCTGTATGTAATTCTTGAATTAAGAGTTATCAAATAGCTCAAAAACATTAATATACACTGGAAATGTGCCAAATATTGCAAAACTTTTTATATCCTACCAACTTTATAGTGTAAGGTTGCTCAACCACACACACATTTTGTGACATAGACAATAATAGAAAAAGTAATATTTTGTGCCAAATATTATGTTTGGCGAAGCCTGCAAGCATGCTAACCCAAAAGTATCATATTTATTCAAATTTAATTATTTTATTTATTCTAAAGTGAGTCATGTTTTCTACAGATATTTTCCATTATTTTTATATAAATTCCCTTTATTTAAAAAAAGATTCAAATGATTTACTATCAAAAATATTATATGGAATTCCACATAAATGAATATATTCAATTTTTCAGTGCAGATTTTCAATGCAAACAAATCACACTTAAAATCAAATTGAAAAGTTCATATATATAAAGAATATATGATCACAGCATTTATTTTGCATTACAGTGAGGTACTGTTAAAAAATGTGTGAAAAATGCAGTTATCAACAAGAAAGGAAATGTTCTCAAATTCAATACATATATACATCTTATAAAAAATATCAGATACTATTTTAAGAAACAAGAATGCAACAATATTTGAATTGTATCAAATGAGAAAACTAAAATGAAATTAAACAGGATCCATCCTATCTGGGAAAATCTTTTAAATATTTAATTTGCATTAATATAGCAAACAGTTCAACAACTATAAAATAATTACAGATAAATGAATCATGTTGGTTAATTTTTACAAAAACTATTTCAAAAGGCTGTATATAAAAAGTGACTTATCAAAAGTGTTTCATGACATGAAATTTTGTTGCATTCCTTTAAAAAGTGCACCTAGTTGAGATGCATCACAATATTTTAACAGATACTTAAATATATGTATAATTATATGCTAATTATTACTAATTAACATGCTATGATTGCATTTAATGAACTACTGCATATCTTACAAGCTAAACATTATGTTTGCTGTTTAACATTAAAATCAAAATTGGCCACTTTTAACTTATATACCATATTAAAAGAAAAAAAGTCAGTAACTCTTAACATTATCATTCAAAAGTTCTAAAATATAATGAGTTACTATTCAATTGTTGTAGTAGCCAACACATCAATGCTAAAAAAATAATTTTATATTTGTTGTGAAAAGGTTGTGCCAAGCCAAACCTTACGCTTTTAAAATCATGGTTATATAGCTGCGGCAAAAAATGTCCTGGTACAATGCACAGAGTCTCATTTTCAAAAAAATTTGCAGTTTACATAGCATCTGCAACTTCGTATGAGCTGTATCTATATACAGTAAACTCTCGATTATCGGCGTTCAGTATCAGGCATAATGAAACGGAAAAAATTAGAAAATGAGTTTTTCTGAAAGGTTTACATCTCTTGTAAGAATTTAGAACCACACTCCATTCCTATTCCTTGGACAATTTGCACAGATACAGATTATCCCGCCGCGATAGAGAAGGAAAAAAAGCAATATACAGTACTGTGGCGAGTACACAGACTTGCTAATAGGGGTTCAAAATCCAAGTGAGAACCCAAAATAAATAAGGTCTATCACCTTTGGCTGAAAGAAAGCAAGACTAAAAAAAATGAAATCGGCAGAAAAAAAAAAAGGTAAAGGGACAGTCGATAAAAAAAACCTCATGCAGGGGTACTCAGATTAAGTAAGTCTCTTTCTTTTCCTTTGTTATTTACCCTCAAATACGGCAGATGTTGATTTCGATTCGTAATATCCGCGTGTATTGGGGAATTTGGAGGTCGCGTAACCTTGCGATTTTCTAAAAGATAATTAGATTGATATTTTAGTAGGTTGTTTATGATCATAAGAGTTTTATTATGCTTTCTGAGTGAATATTTTCCAGTTTATTCAGGTTATTTTTATATGTTTATATTTTTTACAATCTATATGTTTTCTGATTAAAATTAGGCTACAGATCATATTTTTTTAAATACATCAATG
>BGPR01004706.1:91125-106707 GCA_013235015.1 Araneus ventricosus | reverse complement strand
CCCCACCCCCACCCATCCAGAGTGCTGTCAGAATGACAAAGGATACACAGGAAGGGGCTTATGTTTCATTTTAATCTTAATGTAACGTGGCAGATGGATGAACGTTCGTAAGTGGAATTTGGAGTCGCTGCCACCTTACAAATACGTGTCGGAAAAAATTGCCGTCTGACTCATCACTGCAATTGAACGATAAAGCTCAGGATCATTTATCTCGGAACAGTGAAACACGTCGAGGTGGAATTTCCAGTTTAGAGAAAAGATGTATTTCTGCTTAAAAATTATAAATATAATGTTTAAAAATTAGGAAGTCGCACGTAGAACATGGGAAACATAGATAAAATACGTCTTTATTGTATGGACGGTTCAAAGTGGACGTGGACAAAGTCCGTGAGATTCATTTCTGAGAAAACAGATCTCAAAGTTGATGAGCTGTATTTAAAACAACAGTGGACTTGAATTGTTCTTGCTGCCTGGTGGATGCAAACTAAACTGTGGACTTGGATCATTATTATATAGACTAGAAAATCACCCGTCATGGTATGACGGGTGCAAATTGCCTCTTCATTCGAGAGATTTTCCGTCAAATTTGACGTGTTTAAATAGATATACATGCGAGAGAAATGTTTAACATTGATTGAAAACAAATAAAATAAACATATGTTTTATGACAGGAAATATTTTTTTATTTACATATTTCTTTATTCAAAAAACCTCTTGGTAAGCAACATTCAGTGTGAAGTATTTTTCGTTGTTTAACAATTTTCCTTGTACTTCTTCCTTGTAATTGTAGAAAATCTAGTTTCAAAACAAAGCACTTCTCTGCTTGTCAAACGTTGCCAAAACATTTTATCAAATTATATCATCACGATTGCAATAAATAATCAGATGCATCGTGGCGTCCAAACTATATCACGCGCATGATATACCACTGACGTGATTTACTACTTTCTATTAAAAAACGGAAATGAATTTGAAATATATGATTAATATAATTTAAAATTTCTCGGGAACCATTGATCATAGCGATATAAATTTTATATCAATCGATAGCAAATTTCATTTCACTATTTTAGAGCTATTAAATTTGAAATTAGAACGACAATTACTTTTTAAAATCACTGAAATTTAGGTGCTCTAACAATGAAATAATGCTGTTTAACGTCTCGCAGTGCTATGGCGAGAATGATCCGGTAACGCTCTGATGTCACCAGAGCGTTACCGGATCAGGGAGAGACAGATCT
The DNA here is from genome assembly GCA_013235015.1 of Araneus ventricosus. NCBI lineage: Eukaryota > Metazoa > Arthropoda > Arachnida > Araneae > Araneidae > Araneus > Araneus ventricosus. The sequence goes on along the minus strand of BGPR01004706.1, from coordinate 105,466 downwards.
GAGCTATTATATTAGTAATAGTATAACATTTCTATATTATTACGAGAATGCTAGTGAAAAATGGCCGAAACATGGATTTGGTTCGCTTTAATTCTAAACAGTCCATATGTGTGAAGACTAAGAAGGTTGTTGTAAAAAAGTAAATTTATAACTTTTTTACAAAAATGCATTCCCCTTTGCAGAAAAGTTCATTTAACTTTTTTCGCAGTCAGAACTCTCTCCCGCTTCATTTGATCGAAATTTGTATATTTTAGCAGACGATATTTTTCTTTTTTCTGAAACAATATTAATAAAGCAATATGAATCAAAATTGAAAAGAATAATTTGATTGACGGTTTCTTTGAACCACAGAATAACCTTTAATTTATAATTTATCTGAATACATGATAGTGATTGATAAAAAAATTCATGTAGTAGGAATTGTATTTTGAGCTTTTTTCATTAAATAATAAAACTTTGAAATTTTTATTTGCCGTTACATATGATTTATCCATGTTTTATTAATTCACAGCATTTCCCCTCTTTACAATGTTTTAATTAAAAAAAGTTAGAATAAATGCAGCAGAATCTTTGGGTTGTCTTACAACATGTAACACGTCGAGATAGAGTTTTAAATATGTAAAAAAGATATATTTTTGTGAAAGTTATGTATATAATGCATCGGAATACAGAATTGGATTTTTTTTGTAAAACCAACATTTTTTATGAGTTGCTTAGAAAATATATTTAACTCTAACCATCTTGATTATGTTAAATATCATTTTCCATTATCATTTAAGGATTTCTTGTTTATGGTGACTATTTTATAATATCCGGAACATCAACCATGTGTTTAGGATACTAATGATTTTTATGTATCTTAGATAGTATCCATTTATAAAACTATTGTATTTAAATAGTACATAAACGATTGTGCTTGAATTGATCAGGAACACAACAGGCAGGATTGGAGCTGGAGTTTGTCCGACGGGGGGGCACGACCTACTGTATACGGGGGGACGAGTGTAATGAAAGTGGTCTCAAATTTTCGCCAAATTATTATTTATCAACTACAATTGAATACCCCGTACAAAAATTTTCCCCGACGGGATACAAAATTTTTCCACGACGGGGGTCCTGGCCCCCCCCCCTGGTCCCCCGCTGGCGCAATCCCTGCCAACAGGTAACAGCTTACATTTAATGAAATAGCTATTCAAACGGCATAGGTACACAGGGTGAGTCAAAAGACCTTGGACATACTTTAAGACAAGACCAGGTTTTCACAGACGAATCCCTTTTAACATATGGACAATTGTGGTCCACATACCACCACTGGAGGAGTGACATTGATAATGCAACATGAAAAGAGATATCTATACTTATAAAAGGCAATGTTTGTGTGCGTGTGTGTGTTTGTCTGCGATGTCCAGACGAATCTATTGCACTTACAGCCATGAAATTTGGTACACAGGTAGTCGTAATGGTGACTGAATGCACCTCGAAGCCGAAATTTTAAATTTTAATCTAGAAATTTTTTTATTTAATGTTTTGTGTTGTTTTGGTTGATTTTTCGCACTAATTTCTCAATAGAATGGTTTCGAATAATTGTACGACAAAAATAGATAGACCATCGGAAAGAGCACGCGATTTCCGTTCTAATGAAGTTAGTTTTGAATTTCTAACGTAATTTACTGAATTTTGAGAATTTTTTAAAAAATAGTCAGTTTCACCATGTAAATGTTAGTTTTGTTTTTAAATTTGTTGCATCTGACTTTCTAATAACACCATTATTTTCAATTTTTTTCAGCTTATAACTAGAACGGTTCTCTCTGATTTAAAACAAAAACGGTTAAAATATCTTTTCCCGTTTTTTTAAAATTAAATTATTCCTGGGCAGATGAAAGTTATTTTTGTCGAGCGAAATTTCTTTAGCGACAGTCTTCCGGAACGCAGCTTTCAATTTGATTGGATGAAGGGTCAGGTGACGTCATAACCTTCGGAGCTTTTTGTCATGTTCTAAGAATTTTTTTTTCATTTTGTTGAAGTCCTGATTCCACGGGCAACAATTTTTTTATATTGTTTTGGATTAATGTACTCTGTACTGTTTTTCTACATGTTATTATCGCGGAAAAAATAAGCGGGAAAATCTATAATGTGTATCTTTTGTTTTGAAAACTTTTTCGTGTCATTGTGGGCGATTTTTTTTTATTTTGTTGAAGTCCTGATTCCACGGGCATCGCCGTGCGCGTACTGCTAGTACCAAATAAAGGAAGAGAGGAAACAAAGTAATAAGAAGAAATGAATACAATGCATAAAACATCATATATGGGTTCATACATTGAGTGCTTGTGGGAATTTTAGAATCAAAAAATACTTTTACTTTAATCGTGTTTAAAGAAATTAACACAATTAAAGCAAAAGTCTTGATACTTTTCTATCACTGTACGTACATTAAACTAGCGGGAGTGGTCTCCCCTAAACTTTCTTGTATACTTATCAAAAAGATGTCAATTTCCCTCCCCCAGTAAGAATAAAAATTGCGAACCTTCTCTAACCCAGAATGCCACGACTATCCAAAAGTTTCTGTTGGCGCGCGCGTAAGTTGAAAGGGGGGTATTAGTAGTAGCGCGATTTCGAAAGCCGCGAGTAGCGCCAATACGCAATTTGGCCTTATGAGATAAAGAAAATCTAATATGCAATTTGAACGCCTTTTTACTTTCTCGTATACGAAGTATACGAAGAGAAAGTACTGTAATCGTCAAAAAAATTCGAACTCGAAATTTTGACGAATCTCCACGTTTTAGACCTCCCTGAGTCCGAAAAACACAATTTTGGAATTATGTCTGTCTGTGTGTCTGTATGTCTGTGTGTGTGTCTGTGAACACGATAACTCGGAAACTATTAGAGATAAAGGGATGAAATTGGGTATGTAGTCTTTAAACATAATTTGTAGGTTTCTATCAAATTTTGGACAAAATCCGTCAGCGGGAAGTCTGTCTGTCTGTATGCCCGCGGTCATGCGAACGCTATAATTCAAACACTTGAATAGCTAGAAGAATAAAATTTTGTACACAGTTTTATCGTCATGAATGTAGGTCCGTATCAAATTTTGGGCCAAATCCGTCAAAGGGTTGACTGTCTGTCGGTCTGTATAGTCGCATACTTGTTAAAATTGTATCTCCTAAACCCTTTGGCTTAGATAAATAAAAATTGATATGACGGTTGCTAATAGTAATTATAGATATGTGCTCAAATTTCGTTTCAATCCGTTGAAAAAAAGTTGTTCAAATTGCATATTTGGTTCAAAATGCACATTGGGACTCTGTGTTGGCGAGCTAACTTTTACTCCAGTTAGTATAGTTGGCTTTTGACATTGGCAGTCTACGAAATTGTAGCTTCGAACGCGCTTCGTTTCTTCCCTTTTGGTTCTTTTTTCTCCCTTTTGGCGAATTCTGATCTTGCTCGGATTATTTTATTTCCGTTTTGTCGTTTCAACGTGTGCTGTACAAAACTTGTTGCGTTCTGGGAATAGAGCAGATTCGAAATTTTTATCCGAGAGAGTTTGTGGGGAACTGACTTAATTTTGCTTATTTTTTTTATCTCCACTGCGCTAGGGGTTTTAGCTTATTTTTTGTTCCTACATGTGTTAGGAGTATACGAGAAAGTTTAGGGGAGACCACTCCCGCTGGTTCTTAACCGATTGAAATGAAAATTGGATACAGATCTACCATTAGTGTTAGACGATCACGTACCAAATTTCATTTATCTAAGTAGTTGTGTTTAGGAGTTATAGCTTTCAGAAGTAGGAGAGTATACAGACAGTCAACCCTTTGACGGATTTGGCCCAAAATTTTATACTGAAGTACACTCTTGAAGATAAAACTGCGTACCAAATTTGATCCATCTAGCTTTCAAGTTTTTGAGTTATAGTGTTCACATGAACGCGGACAAGCAGACAGACTTCCCGTAGACGGAGTTTGTCCAAAATTTGATAGAAATCTACAAATTATGTGTAAATATCACATAACAAATGTCATCCCTGTATCTCTAATAGTTTTCGAGTTATCGTGTTCACAGACAGACACACACACAGACAGACATAATTTCAAAATTGTGTTTTTCGGACTCGGGGAGGTCTAGAACGTGGGATTCGTCAAAATCTCGAGTTCGAATTTTTTGACGATTACACTACTTTCTCTATGTATACTTCGTATACTAGAAAGTAAAAATGCTCAAATGCTCCAAATTCGGTATCCTTTCCCTACTACACAATACACAATTAACGATAATTCAAACATCTTTCCTTAGCTAAAATCCTGTGTCAGCACTTCCCAGACAGTGAAACTGTCACTGCGACCTCCACTGGTGCCCAACTAGCCAATCCTATTCAATCACAGCACAGAACACGAAAGTGAATAAATTTCAGATACGTCACCCCAAAATTCAATACCCTGGCACGTAAATGAAATTCAGGCATTGTATCGAAATTGAACTCCTTTCATAATTGAAAGTCCCAGGACCAGCGAAATTCAAAAGGAGCAGTCCGCATCTTTTACGCATCGCTTATAATTTCATCTCAGAAGTTATCGAAACGGCTCCTTCGCCGTCGTCTGTAGCTGTCACCCCAGACCAATGGCCGAGCGAAAAATGGCTTTTTAATAGGCCGAGGTGCTGCTGAAAAGTTTCCAAACGCTGCTGCAATATCGGGGAAGTGCCTTTGATAAATTAAGGTGCATTCCTTCCAGGAATTAATGTTCCTTGGGAAGTTTTACAGATGGAGTAAAAATAGGAGATGTTTGACAGAGTTGCCGCAGTCTGTTGTCCTCTATTGCCGTATTGATTCGTAATTATTTAGCAGTCGTCTGGATAATTAACTGTGTCGGGGTGCGATAAGAAGGTGGTTATTTACGAGAATCGGAGAAAAAAGAGATTAATTATGTTATGAGGAAGAGTACAAGAATCATTTTCTTCAAGCGAGAGTGGGCAACATCTAGATAAGATTTATATATCACCATAACAGACGCAATGCTTAATGTGATCAGATTGGTTGTTTGATAACATTGCCAGACTGACAAAAAATTCAATCAGATGAATATCGTAAATTAAAATTAATGATTCATAAAACTGAATAATGTTTAATTTAATTCTCAAAACTTAATCGTTGAGAAAAAAAAATCAAAATTTAATCGTTGAGAATCATCTATGTAATTTCTAAGTGAAAAAGAATACATTCATTTTATACTAGTTCATTTAAAGTTTATAAATTTTGCATTATAAATGCAAGGTTTAAAACATTTTATCATATGATTCATTTTTAGAGCCGGTAATTTTCTTGATTGCTGTTATCGGCTCAATCGGAGAAAGACTTCTGTATGTTGTTTGCAGATAATGGATACAGAAACCATTTTGAGTATTTTTTTAATTCTATGAATGTATTTTTAAATGTAAAAAATATAAATGCAATACTTTTTATTTTCTTGTATATGAAGAACACGGAAAAAAAGTATTGTAATGGTCAAAAGATTCTACCTCGAGATGTTGATGAATTTCCATGTTTTAGACATCTCTGATTCTGAAAAAAAATGTCTGTTGATTCACCTGCCTGTGAACACGGTAACTCAAAAGCGTAGTGAGCTAGACGAATGAAATTTGGTATGTGGTCTTGAGACCAAAATTGTAGATCTGTATGAAATTTTGGGTGAAAAACGTGAACGAGAAAGCTACAGGCTGGCCCAGCGGGTAACGTTTGAAATGAAGCGGAATTTTAAAACAAATAAGAGTGATGAAAAGATTTTAATGATATATATGCGGGTGTGATGGTTTGAAATAATACCAATCACCCCATTTGAAGTAACACATCTATTTATTAGCACTATGTTGACAGAAAAGAGATGATGATGCGATATTTACAGGTGCTATGGTTACAGGTTTGGTTATGATATCGGAAATGGTATCCAGTGTCGTAGAGTTCACTACGCTATCACATCGTACCACTGTACTCAGGCAATCTTTAAGGCTTGACCACTTCGTGCGGTCAGTTGCTGGACATTGAGATCTGGAATCTCCCCTTCGCAGGAGCTAAAGGCAGTTGAAATCTCCTACGCGAGAGTTCGCCTTTCCCATCGGATCTCACCTCTGATTCTGAGTGACATAGAGCCGTTACAGTATGAGAGTCGCTGCGCCATCTGTTGGTGACGGGCACAAATCCCACATATATTGAAATTACATGGAGGGCAATTAATGATAAAGATGTTCGAAGTGACCGCCTTCTTTAACAAGGAAAGCAGATAACCGTTTCTGGAATCCAAACATTATGCGTGAGAAGATGTCGCTGTCAATCGTGTCGACAACATTTGCAACGGCAGCTTTCAATTCAAGAAGAATCTTAGGACTTGTCAGCCACAATTTGCTCTTCAAATACCCAGACAAGAAAAAAAAAATTACACTGTTTTAAATCCGACAAAACTGGTGGTCATCTATTGAATCTTTATTCATTTTCGCTTGTGACAATCACAACTGAACAAAACACTTAAAACCACCGCTCGCTAAAGAAACACACACCTATGCAATTGCCTACTCTAATGATCATGCGCGCCAAGTTTGGTCTCACTCGCTCGCAGCTAGCGCCATCTATTAGATTGTTTTTCAAACACTACGCGATGGGCCACCCTATATCTGTGTGTCGGTGCATGTGCATGTGAGCACGATTTATCAAAACTACAACCAGTTACATGGTTGAAATTTGGCATATGGTTTATTAATAGAAATATAGATGTTTATCGGTCTATCTGTCTATTCGTGAGCACGTGAATGTGATAATTTAAAAACGCAGCAACCTACAGGGAAGAATTTTAATATGTAGGCTTGACACCAAAATTGTATGTAGATCTGTATTAAATTTTGCGCCCAATCGGTAAAAGGAAATATGTACTGTTTTAAAATGCACACTGGACCTCTTCGCTATCCGACGAAACCGAACATAAAACATTAGAATCATAACAAAAAGTTGAGATGATAACACTTCCGCTGTTTCGAATAATTATCATCTTTGTTGTTCAAGTTGATGGTTCATCAAGTTTATGGTACTGCGATAGCTCACTATCAGAAGTCGGGAACTATGACTCATTCAGAAAATATAACATTTATTTATTATCTCTATTTTTTGTAGTTAAGATGAAATAACAATTCACAATAAGGATTCCAATTTAAATACAATCAACAGCTAAGATTTTAAAAAAATTAACATACAAAAGGTTTGATTTGATGCGAGAAAGATACAGAAGAAAACTGAAAATAAGAACTCAAATTTATTTGAGATGGCATAGTAAATTAGGATGCTGAATTTCATATTTACCGAATAGAATAGTTGCCGGTGAAACTGCAACCGACAAAATGCGTTATAGCCCTATTGTTCTAGCGTTTACCAACAGTTCCATCTGAAAGACAATGCGCATGGAATTTTACCTTCCTTTATTATATGTCTGTTAAGAACTGACTATTACAAAACTTTTGTGGGAGAAAAAAATAGTACGCTTGCATTTCGGTTAACAATAGCGGCAATGATTAGTTAGTGGCATTAACTTATACCAGGTGTCTGAAGAAGCTAAGCTGTTTTTCTTCATTATTCTTGGCAGGCAGACATATCCTTTTAGTTACAAGATATCATTACAAAAGTTGCGCAATTGCACAAACACAATTGATCTTTATGTTAGATATATTTTGATAAAAACACAAAATTGCATTTCTTTCCACATAAGCCACTGAAGCATTTTATTTATGGAGATAAATCCTTGGAACTTATGACAACAAATGTCTGAAACAGAAAAAAGGTGTATTGTAATATTTATGTATAATTACAATGAGTAATTTATGGATTTATTATTAAATAAACTAGTAAAATACGATCGTTCATAATTCGAAACATATTGAAATTCAGAAAAGTGTTGACAAAATAAAAGGAATGCAACTCCGAACGAGATCAACGACAAAGCATAGAATATGTTCTTTGTAAAGGTAATACTTTCACATAATTCACTTCTTGATCATACCTTCATTGTCTTCGGAAAATCTGCTTTCACCAATCTTGTATCAAATTGATCTAGTTTAATAAAATTTTCCAGGCTTAAATATTCAATACTTTCGAATCCAATGTCCGGCATAAAATATTTTTGTAGATTCCTAATGCGGACATTTGATTGCATAACTCATTTTTACTTTCTCGTATACGAAGTATACAAAGAGAAAGTATTGTAATTTTCAAGAAATTCGAACTCGAGATTTTGACGAATCTCCACGTTTTAGACCTCCCTGAGTCCGAAAAACACAATTTTAGAATTATGTCTGTCTGTGAACACGATAACTCGAAAACTATTAGAGCTACTGGGATGAAATTTGGTATGTGATCTTTACACACAATTTTCAGGTTTCTTTCAAATTTTGGACAAAATACGTCTACGGAAAGTCTGTCTGTCTGTCCGCGTTCATGTGAACACTATAACTCAGAAACTTGAATAGTTAGATGGATAAAATTTGGTACACAGTTTTATCGTCATGAATGTAGGTCCGTATCAAATTTTAGACGAATAGGTTGAAGGGTTAATTGTCTGTCGGTCTGTATAATCGCATATTTTTAATCGCAATAACTTCTTAACAAAATTACTTAGATGAATGAAATTTGGTATGTGGCATTCTTATCTTAATTGTAGATTTGTATCCAATTCTTGTGTCAATCGGTAAAAAAAGGCGTTCAAATTCCATAATTAATTTTTCTAATACGATTCTCCATGCGCATGCATCTCTGTGCATGCGGAAACTATTGAGAACTATCACTTTGTCCTTGAGTCGGCAAGAGTGGAACCTAGCAGTGTGTGATAGATGCGTTTTAATCGGTAAGCATCTCTTTGAATTTGATTCTTTACCTAAATATTCTACAATCACTACAATCTACAATGAAAAACCTCCTGATAGTGATTGGATTCTGGGTTACAGTAGGTTCGATTTTTTTATCTACGCGGGGGGAGGGAAACAGCAAGTATACGAGAAAGTTTAGGGAAGACCACTCCCGCTGGTTGACCACATGTTATTAATGATATTTTCATGTGGAAACATACGAGTTTGTTTTGTTATATTAATGTCCAAACAAGAAACAAGAGGGCTGTTTTGGCACGGACTTTGTAAGTTTGAACCGCGGTCGGATGAAGAGGACGACGCCTGCGCCAGCAGCCTCTTCTCCAGAATCCCGCACCACACCAACGGTTGGATGTTTGACCCCCTATGTATGATTTAACGTGGAACAGGCCCACATACATGGCGGATTTTCACTGGAATCAGGCTTCAATCCTAGTACCCTCAGGCCCCAAAGCCGATACCTTACCACTAGGCCACTGCGACCTATGGAATTATAAGAGAAAGACGAGGGAAGAAAACTTCCCATTTTTATTTGAATACTAGCTGCCTTTGGCGACCAGCAGATTTGCCCAAATATTTTCTCGGCTGTTCAACTATTAATGCGGAATGCATTTAAAACTCCTCTGTTATTACTTCGCTAAAATATGCTGATAAGAAAATTAAAGAATAGCAAGTATAATCCTTTAGAATATTGGATATATTACTTAATATCTTTAAGGTATTCATTAATATATTGCAAAAAATTTCATGAAATAAAATAAGAACGTCAAAATTCATTAAGAAATTGCAAACGAATATGAAAAAATAAAAGGAATCTTCATTCCTTAGCTTTCACCAATAGAAGAAAAATACGCGACTGAAATTTTTCGAATCCATGAAAACGTTTTAAATTGCATTGTAACAATGAAAATTATTGCAAATGTCGCATAAAACTAATTTTTAAGAAACTGTCAAAATTCAGCAAAACTCTGCACATATCATTAATAAGATAATTTGTTGAAAATTAAAACGGTGAAAAAAATCATTTTCGTATCATATATTTCAGGATGTTAGCGTGGAACAAACATCAACATTTCGATTAATTTTTAATTAATTAAATTTCAAATTAAAATTTCTATACAGACGTAGATTTCCACCCTCCAAAGTAGGTTTGTGCCAAATGTGGTAGCTCTAACTGTCTCTCCTGAAGAACGCCAACAGGCAAACACACAGACACACACATTCACTTCTACGAGGGACGTTCCGAAAGTAAGTTTCGTCAGGCTTTTTCAAAAGGAAGCTTTATTACAATCCGAAACATACAATGGAATAACAAAATACAAACTTTTGGCTATTTCTCCACATATTCGCCACCGACATTGATACATTTGTCGCACCGGGAAATCAATTTCAAGAAACCATCCTGGTAAAATTCGGTGCCCAGCGAGCGAAGGAAGTTCTTCACAGCCACCGCACCTCTTCATTGCTTCGGAAGTGACGTCCCGATAGCGCTGACTTCAATGCAGGAAAAAGGTGAAGTTGGATGCAGAAGGACCTCACGCTGATCACAAGACTGCAAGAGTGGGAATAAGCCTCGAAGGGTCTTGCTCTTGGACGATAATGCAAGACCCCCACACTTCAAGGATCACAAAAGAACATATTCGTCGCCTGGGATGGGAGAGATTGGATCACACGGCCTATAGCAAAATATTCTTGACACTTTAACATTTTAAAGAAAAAAAGTCCCACTCTTTTGGGGCTAAAACTGACCGAGTTATGCAGCTTTGAATTTCATGATTTTCAACCAATCAGCAGCCTTGTCGAGCAAGTGCTGCGCATTGATTGTTGGATCGTTTTCAAGACGGCTATTTAAATGGTGTAAAGTGGTCTAAGTCAGCGTTATTCAAAGCTCGGTCAGTTTTAGTCGCAGAAGAGTGGGACTTTTTATTTAAAATGTTAGTGTGCGAAAAATATTTTACTAAATATCATTGATAGGACCGGGGGACTGTATAAAAAGTTATATTTCGTAACTTTTTCAGGAATACATTTAATCATTAAAAAGGCATATATTATAATTCTTCCCTTCATTTAAAGCATTTTTCCAATTGGAACTATATATCTATCTCTTACTGTTTAGAATTTAGCTATTGGACCACTATAAGTTTGGACACCCTGTTTATGGATATATACGGATTCACATGGGGGACATAATAAAAAGACATTTAACCCCTTGACTCGCTTGTTTTCTCGACTATCTAAATAGATGACACCTTTATTTTGGGAATGCGTTGTCATTTTAATTCAGTTGACAACCTGAAGCAGACGTTCCCATCCTATGGTACGCGTACCCCTGGGGGTTCGCGAAGACCAGTTGGGGGTACGCGAAATCAGAGTTGTTAATGGCGGAAACAAGAAAACATAAGGGATTAAAAAGTTAGAATATTTTGTTTCTCCAAGTGAATACTTGCTATTTAATAACTATAGCACTTGAATTAGTTAATTATTACGAAGTGTAATTTTTCGCTATCCTTATAAGTTAAAAAGAAATTATTACAATACTGGTTTAATTTGCTTTGGCGTTGAACTGATACGGTTTTAAAAATGGAACAAAATGTAAAAATAAAAAATTATTTCTGCAAATATTATTAAATCGAATCATTTCGCTCTTACGCTAAACTGAGCATTAACATTATTGATAAAAACTTCTTATGTATGGATGGAAGGGTGGGGGGTTATTACAGTAGAGGGTACGTGAAAAAAAAAGAATAATCAAGGGGTACGCGAAGGAAAAAAGTTTGGAAAACCCTGATCTAAAGGATAGTCGAAATGTTTATAGATTCCACGTAATTTTTGTATCAAATTATAATGTATATGAATGACTTTGTTTTAGTTTATAAGTTTCATATTACGATAATTCAATGCACGTACAGTGTACGGAAGAACCTGTTAAGGGGTTAAATTTTTACTCCATGTCTATAACACAGGCTTCACACTAATAGATTAAATAATTTAAACACATTACATTTTTACCTTTTGCAGAAAGATATCTTTTCTCAAAATCGGAAACACAACCTCGACGTGTTTCACTGTTCCGAGATAAATGATCTCGAGCTTTATTGTTCAATTGCAGTGATAAGTCAGACGGCGATTTTTTCCGACACGTATTTGTAAGGTGGCAGCGACTCCAAATCCCACTTACGAACGCTCATCCATCTGCCACGTTACATTAAGATTAAAATGGAACATAAGCCCCTTCCTGTGTATCCTTTGTCATTCTGACAGCACTCGGGATTGGGGGGGGGGGGGGTGCTCGCTGGGGGTTTTTCCATTTTTACTTTTGTTTCCGGTGGTGGCACTAGAAATGCGTGTTGCTGTTTAAATATTACGTAACGGCTTGCAATTTTAAGGCACGTTTAGAATTTGAATGTTTCGCCGTTTCATTTCTCATTTGTTGCAGTTATGTGAGAGTGGAATTTTGCTTACGGTTCTTTCGATATTCTGTTGTGTTTCTAAATGCGGAAAGCATTTGCTCTTTTAAACTTTTTTTTTTGTTTAGATTAGAATTAAAGTTTAGAAGCACAGAAGGAGAAATTGCAACATTCGTTAAAAAATTCGACTTCAAGAATTTTGATGAATCTCCACGTTTTAGACATCCCTGAGCAACCAAAAAGCAAACAGTTTGTTGTTTTGTTATGAAGCTGCTAGAAAGTATTTTTCATGGGGGGGGGGCATCATGATTTTGAATCGTGGCCAGATGGCGATGACATTGGAACCATCACCGTCCTCTCCCGAATTCGACACCGCACTGGCGGAAACACATTGAGCCCCGACGGAATTATGGGACTCAAGATACGAAGATGGATAAAAGAAATTATATGGGTAATAAAAAATTATTTATTAATAATAAACAGAAAATAAAAAAGGAAATTGAAAGGCATACTTGCCTCTCACTTTTCCACATAATCACCAAATCTATTTAGGCATTTATCTCAAATCAGGACCAACTTTTTAAAGCCGGCTTGGTAGAAATCTCGTCCCTTCCCATTGAGCCAGTTCTCGACAGCTTTTTCCGCATCACTGTTTGAAGAGAACCTTGTTACAGATAAGTGTTTGGTTCCCAGATTGGGTGCCAAATCTGGGCTGTATGGGGGTGGATTCAGACTTACCACTTGAATTTTTGCAGCAATTCTTGAGTTTTGAGAGCAGTATGGGTATTGTCGTGCAGTACAGGACAGGAGGATGACACCATCATTCAACATGCCAGAGTGTTTTCGACGGATGGCTTCACGATGGCCCAGTAACTATTTCCTTTTTCCGAAATTGAAGGAAAACTTATCTGGAATAAGGTTCTCTTCAGACAGTGATGTGAAAACAGCTGTCGAGAACTGGCTCAATGTAAGGGATGCGATTTCTACCAAATCGGGTTAAACAAGTTGGCCCTGAGTTCAGATAAATGTCTAAATAGATTTGGTGATTATGTGGAAAAGTGATCGGCAAGTATGCTTTTCAATTTCCTTTTTTTATTTTCTGTTTATTATTAATAAATAATTTTTATTAACCTTGTAAACTTTTTTGGATCTATCCTCGTAGGTCGCCGATGGAATCGCTTCTCGATCACACGATCTTCTCATGCAGAAGCCGAGATTCTACCACTAGGTCATTGTTGGCACGATTTAAGCTGAAGTGTTAAATTAGATCAGTTTGAAACAAGTAAGTAAAAGCATATTTCTTTCTTTCTTTTCAAGTCTTTCAAAATGTGAAGTATACGAGTCTTTTTTCGTAGCCATAAATAATTTAATTATACGAGGGACGTTCCAAAAGTCAGTTTCGTCATGCTTTTTCAAAAGGAAGTTTTATTACAAACAGAGACATACAATGACATTACAAAATGCAAACTTTTGGCTATTTCTCTACATGTTCACCACCGACATTGATACAGTTGTCGTTCCGTGAAATCAAATTCAAGAAACCATCCGTGTAAAAATCGGTGCCCAGCGATTGCATTATCGTCTAAGAACAAAACTCCTCGACTCAAGAGCCCTGGTCTCTTGTGTCGAATGGCGAACGTCAGTTTGAAGAGGATGTCACAATAGCGTGCCGCACTGATGGTCCCTGAAGTGAAGAAATCAATCAAAATGACACCCTTTGCGTCACAGAACACTGTCAGCACAATCGGAGTGCGACACGTTGAATGTTTTTGTTATGGATGAGCTGGGATGCTTCCACATCATCGAGGTGGACTTGAGGTGGTATCTGGGGTAAAGTTGTGCACCCATGTCTCATCGCCTGTGATGAGCCTGAAAAGAAAGTGAGAGATGAAGAACAAAACCCCTCGGCTCAAGAGCCGTGGTCTCTTGCGTCGAACGCTGGACATCAGTTTGGTGAGGGTGTCGCAATAGCGTGCCGCATTGACGGTCCCTGAGGTGGAGAAATCAATCAAAATGACACCCTTTGGGTTCCAGAACAGTGTCAGCAC
>BGPR01004706.1:39502-83851 GCA_013235015.1 Araneus ventricosus | reverse complement strand
CATACATAAATGGCAACCGTAAACAACAGTGAGAAACTCGAATAGTGCTCTGCTCTAAAATAAAAACACAATAGGAAAACTTTTCTGACGCAATTACAAAAACAAATTTGTTTTATTTATGAGAAAAGTTCCTTTGACAAGGGAGGGAAAAGCTTTCCTTGCAAAAATTTTGCAAATTCTTCACACGTAAAAACTCTGATAATGGATTAAAAAATCAATAAATCGTTTGCTTCCAGGAAATTCTTACGAGTCAGAACAACAGCAAAACTTTCGCTGTTTAAACAAAAACTTCGTAAGTCAGCCTTAACTTCGATAATTATCTCATTTGTTATGAAGATTTATTTCTGGATACGCTCTAGAAAGGCAGATTAAAACTTCAAAAATGCCTCAAGTAATAGCATTTTCCTAAGCTATTTTGATTATTTCGCAATAGATTAAACGAGATAATTACATCTCATCACAACGCATTTGATAGTTCCTCTAAAGAATATCAATGTGAAAAATTGACTTTAATTAATGAAAAAGCATTCAGAATGATAATTGACTGAAATTCTCAAATTGTCATTCCGGCAGTTAAAATCTGTTAAGATTCTGATATGTTTAATGTCTAAATGGCTAGCTGATAATTAATGGCGATTCAATTAACAAGCATTTTTTATTTTGTCAATGTAGATTTAGGCTAAAAAATTCTAAAGCATATTTAACTTGTGAAATAATTACCCAAGATATTAAAAGCTATTTAAAAAGAAAGAACACAAAAGGAAATTACATTTCACAAAAAATCCTAGAAAAGGAATTCTAGAAAAAAAAAATCCCACGTACATTTAATGAATTTTTATATGTATCTAAGAAACAGACTTCCTAATGTTATTTTATATACTATAAACATAAGATATTAGAAGTTATTTAAAAAAACATAAAACGAAATTACATTTCACAAAAAATCCTAGAAAAAGCATTCTAAAAAAACTCGCTTACATTTAATGAATTTTTATACATATCTAAGAAACATACTTTCTAATGCTATTTTTTGGCTGAATAGTAACTTCTCTGTGTGAAAAGTGGAATTATTTAAAACAATATTTTTTGTTTATTCGAACTCGAAAAATAAATTAGCATAGCTACATTCCACATTCCACAAGATTTTAACAAAAACTCTTTAAGTCTGAATTCTTTCAGAGCTATGATTTATGCAGCCTAAGAGACGTGTTTTATATCAATTTTTAGAGAAAGTTTGTTTAGTTAGATAAGTTAGGTTAAAATAACGTTGGCAGACAGCAATTTATGCCATGGTTCTCAAAAGTTTTTAAAGCACGCACGACGGAGAAATGGCTATTTGGTATTCTAAGGTTAGATAAGTTTTGTTCTTTCTGTGCGTTAGTGGTGCTATAAAAGGAGGCGAATAATAAGAAATTTGCAAAAAATGTATCGTGTTAAATGAATCGTTTGGATAAACGATACGGTTCGTCTTAAAAGGAGAATACTGTAATTTTACCGGAAATTAATTTTCCCGCGCTTTTGTTTAAGGAATAGTCACTCTCGTTTTTACTGATGCCGACCTCATAAGACGGTTTGTATTTTGCCTATTATTCCGCATATCAGTTTCTAAATAGAATCAGATGTATTGCGATGTTGGACAATATTATAAGCTATACAATCTCGTGAATATTAACTCAAGATATGTTACGATATTGTGCACTATTGTCAGATATCATACAACATCTTACGATATCATGAATATTAGCATAAGATATATTACGATATTGCACAGTAATATAAGATATTACACAATATCTTAAGATATTGTGAATATCATCATAACATGTGTTAGAATATTGTACAATATTTCCACGTATTTACGATACAATATCGTGCAAAGTTAGCGTAAAAACGTGCAAATAAATTGTTCTGTGTTGAACTGTTAAGATCTATTTTAAAATACAAGTTTAAAAGTTATTTAAACATAATTTATGAATAAAGTAAAGTCATGAATATGTAGCTTAAAAATAATTTTTAAAATTAAAGTGATAAAAAAATATAGTTCAAAAACATAATTTATTGTAACTAATTGAAACTAATGTATTTAACAAATTTAAAAAATATATGACTTAATTTATCAAGTGTATTAAAGCATTTTTTTCTTCACACTCCCGCTTTGGCGCCACGGGCAGTCCCCAGATTTGCCCAGGCGTCTCTGTCTCCTAAACGAAACAGACTGTACCACAACAAAAGCCGAATAAATATTGATTTCTTCATCGACGGACAGTATTTGAATTGAATATTTGCCACTCTATCTAGCTTTTCTTCGCTGTTTTGATTGAAAACAAATGCACATATCTTTCTAAAACTTTCAGCCTGAAAGCTAAATACTACTTATCTGCATTAGTAGCATTAATAATTTGATAATGAAAGAAACCATTAAAAACATTGGGCGTGTGGAAAAGCCTATTCTCTCTTTATCATGAAGTGGATTTTTATATAAATTATATATATATGACATCTAAAATGTTTTGATGATTTTAATCTTCATTTACATTTATGTAAATCTCAGAATGTGATGAGTGTTGTGACACGGATTACATACCTAATAAAGAATAGTTTATATAACAGTTCAATTTTCTTTCATTTATGTGTCATTGATTTAATCACTATGTCTTGATATTAAAAGAATTCTCAAAATTGTTTGAACGAATAATGTTTTAAATTGGATTTTATCTACACCAGATATAATGGTACACGAAATTCAGGATGAGCAATGACTATTTTAAGTGTCACAGTCGGAGACAAGACATGAGTCATAAACACCGCTTTTATTCGATAATAACTGATGACAGATGTATTTAAATCCTCATCATATTTCATAAACATCTTACGTTCCCGAAATTGGATAGCACCGTTATGAATATTGACCAAACTGGTACTCAATAATACAATGCTAGAAACAGACTGCTGAAAAACTTTATAGAGTTCCAACTGCAAAACTATATTTTATTACATATATCTATATTACATTATACAACTAATTGCTTATTTTTTCGTATCATTGGCTGTGTCTCGTTAACATTGATATATTCTCGATAATTTAAATGAAACACAATTTTAGCATTAAATAGTGGCTTTGTTTAAATTCATTTGCGCCATCTTTAATATTTCCGCTTTATGAAATGATGAAATAAGACGAAACTAATAACAGAAAAAAGCAACTGGTACATACTTTTTTGCCAAAACATGACGCCTGAATAAAATATTCAAAATTTCAATCAGCTAATAATTTTAATTAAAAATGACTAAACATTTTACGCCAAAACCTAGCAGCTACGTATTCCATACTGACTCAGAAAAGCTGCTGGCAAAGAAAACATACACTGTAAAAAATATCCGTTTTTTTCCCGGACTTTTTCCGTATATTTGACGGTTTAAAGCTGTTTTGTTGACAAAACGGTTTTTCCCCGTTTTCCGCTCCAGCCATAAACGGTTTAAAACCGTCAGTTCAAATTCTATTTTTCTTCAGACGGTATTGCTTTCCGTATGATAACTTTCCCTTTTCTTAAAAGTAATTTTATTGCATTCATTTCATGTTTTTAATAGGGTTCCATCTCCGCTATTGTTTACACATGTTGCAGTAACCTTGAATGATATCTTGAATGATAGGAGTTATGGGATTTGAAGCAACAAAGGCTGTAATCCCCTGCAGTAACCTGTTGTCACTCATGAAAGCTAACCTTAAAACACGTGTTCTGGCAATAGTTGATTTTTACATCACTAGGTGGCGCCACTAGAGCTATAGTGACTTTAAAACTCAAATAGATTATTTTTACTTCATATTCTGAAGTCTCCGGTGGTCTAGTGGTTAGAGAGACTGCCTTTTGTTTCTATGAACGCGGTTTCGATCCCCGGCTCGGAGGAGTTCGAAGTTTTGTCACCATCTTGCATCGAAATCGTCCAAGTAAGTTCAATTAAAAATTAGATTAATTGAAATTAATAATAAAGGCTTGATTAATTAATATTCCTAATCGATAACACATCAGCACGTTTCAACTCAACTCGAACAGAAGGAGGAAACAACTCAACTCAGTCGATGACGTCACTTACTTCGATGATTTAATTTTTAATGAGAAAACTAAACGGTAAAAAACCGTTGTGACTACGGATTTACTTCGTAACTTTTACGGAAAAAGCTTGTCCCTGTATGGTAAAAAACCGTTGTGCCTACGGATTTACTTCGTAACTTTTACGGTTTTGCACAACCAACCCAGCTGCCGGTTTAAAACCGTAAATTTTACGGGATTTTTTTACAGTGTACATTGCCTTTTATAAATATGTATTAATGTGAATATTAAGACACTACATTCTTCTAGTATTTGTTGTGAAATGAGTGGTTTATTGGAACCAGGACACACTTACACAGACTTAGCACTTTTCTTACTCAGACTTAGTACATTTTATATCCTCATATATATAAAAAATTATCTTTGTCCCGCCCATTATCCGCAGCAAGGCGAAGTGCAGTTCCTAGCTATCTTTAGACACATCAACTGGCAACTCGCGTAGTTTTTAATCAGTCACAGAAGACTTATTCTCGAATTTTTTTTTATTTACACATCAGATCGCACCACTATACCTCTTAAACCTTGTTTCCTAAAGGTCGTTTCTGCATCCCCTCCCTCTACCTGCGCCCTTGGCTGGGGCAATCTTGCCGCCCCCTCTGTATGGCCCTCAATGAAACTGCACACTCATCTATTTGATTTCAGTTTAATATTCCAGCCCTCAATGTAACTGCACACTCATCTATTTGATTTCAGTTTAATATTCCAGCCCTCAATGTAACTGCACACTCATCTATTTGATTTCAGTTTAATATTCCAGCCCTCAATGGAACTGTACACTCATCTATTTGATTTCAGTCTAACATTTCACTTGGTACAAAAGACTTCACAATACAGATACATCTCTTATACAGCACCAGAACATAGATGTTAACAACAAGATCAGCACTTCATTAATTTAAGCCACTGGAAGAGCGAAGACAGTTTAAAAATTTGAACACCACAACTGTAATTCTGCAAATATTATCTCACTATTATTTAACCCCAAAGATTGATTGCTCTTACACCAGACCGTTTCTTTGTCACTTTATTCTGTATAATCATTGTCTCTATAAACGTTTTTTAATTAGATACCATCAACAAAAGGCATTTGAAATGAGGTATCCAGTAAAGTTATATTTAATAATATCGATTAATTTTTGCTAATGGTTATATTTACTTCAGTTAGATGTGTTGTGTTATTGTATATTTAATTTGGGTTGTTGCTTATTTTCTCTACATTTATATTAAATTGGTCGTTGATTCTGAAGGAGCATATTTGGGTGGGGGTGGAGACTCCTATAATCTCAATCCCTCATTTTTTTATACTTTAAATCTATTCCGATTTTTGTACGTATTTGCTAATGTTATTTGTGTTGATTTTGTTCTTGCATTTTGATGAAAGATTGTACTTCGAATTCATTTCATTTTGATATGTTATGTTTATTTTATTGTATATTTAATTTCAGTTGTTGTTTATTTTCGTTGTGTTTATATTATTTAGGCTGTTAATGCTGTAGGAGCGAGGGTGGACGTTGGTGATCCTCCAGCCTCCAATAACCCATCATTTGTATATATTATATTTATTTCGATTTTTATGTGTATTTGCTAATGTTATTTGTGTTAATATTGTTCTTGTATTTTGATGAAAAAATTGTAATTCAAACTTTTTGTATTGTCCTATCCATGATGGGTGTAGTTTATAAAAGAATACAAAATTTTCTCTCGCCGT
The DNA here is from genome assembly GCA_013235015.1 of Araneus ventricosus. Lineage (NCBI taxonomy): Eukaryota > Metazoa > Arthropoda > Arachnida > Araneae > Araneidae > Araneus > Araneus ventricosus. Next base: position 78,034 of record BGPR01004706.1, on the reverse strand, counting down.
TGACTCATTTCGATCCCTACACCTTTAGGGTGGGTGTGGGTTATAAAATAAATAGATAAATAATACATCTTTATTATCACCGTATATATCATATAACTAACGTTATGAACTAGATTTATTTGTTTTGTTTAAGAAATTACGAAGCAAACTTTGTATCGTAATTTATGCTAAGGTACACTGAAGCACGCACGTGAGTTAAAGCTTAAGATCTTAGGTATAAAAAATACCTATTTGTATGGGTCATTTTCTAAATATTTATCTCCTTCAGGGTTGTAAATGGTCTTTTAAGTATAGTTGCTGTAAGTTATAGTCACAGTTCATTTATCATGCATGCAAAGCAGCAGTAAGCAAAGCAGCAACCCCTTCTACTTTTTCCGCCAAACTTCAGAATATGATACTTTGCCGTTTTACGGACACCACATATTTTTGGCCAACTTGGCGAAATTTGACTGATGATGCAAACTATCGTCATACAACAATCGACAGGAAAGAAGCCAAGTCAAACTGACAATGAAGTGTTCCAAGAAAATTCGCCAATGTTATAAAAAGGCGCCAAGTGGTGAGTGTGTAGCGAAAAAGTCTTCAGATTATTCTTATAATGTAAACCCATGACTTATCCTTAAAGACTTAAGGAATTCAAATAATCTAGTTAATTTGATTTGGCGTATAAGACAAATAACAAGACATTCAAAAAATGAAAATAACTCAGAGCGCTGATAAGTATTAGATTAGTATTCTAATCTTGATTAGCTTTCTTCTCTGCTTGCTTTGACATGTGACAAATGAATGACCCATTCATGACAAAATGAGCCATTTTGTTAGGTATTGAAGAAAACCCGTATGCTCTGTCTGCATCCACAAGCGGTGTGATTTACTGTCACAAACAAACAAAGAAAAGCGGTATGTACAGCTATGTCTTGCCGGAATTATTGTCAGGGACGTCTTATCTGGGCTGTAGCCCGAGGACGCCCAAAAATTTACTATATTGATTATATTTTAATTTTGAACCAAACGATTTATTTGATTGTGATTTGAAATATAAATAGCCTCCGGTTTGGCAGATTGTGAGGCTTTAATCAGAGAACGTGCGTGTTTTGTTTTGCTTATCAATTATTTTATTTGGTAGAAATTTTCTTTGGCCACAGACTCTCAAATTTCCAGTTACAGTTTTGACGGGAAGGCAAATAATTCCAGTCCAAGTTATTAAAATGTTCTATTGTATGAGAATTGTTGCAATTTTTACTTCTTCTTAGAGGGAATCAGTATTGTTAAAATATATAATTATCGCATGGTTGTTGCAATATTTGCTTCCTGTTAGACGGAACCAGTATTGTTAAAATGCTCTGTTGTTGGAGGATTGTAACAATGTTTGTTCCGTTCTATTAAAATGTTCTATTATATGAGGATTGTTACAATTTTTACTTCTTCTTAGAGGGAATCAGTATTGTTAAAATACATTATTATCGGACGGTTGTTGCAATATTTGCTTCCTGCTAGACGGAACCAGTATTGTTAAAATGCTCTGTTGTTGGAGGATTGTAACAATGTTTGTTCCGTTCTACATGGAAACCGTGTTATTAAAATTTTCTATTATATGAGAATTGTTGCAATTTTTACTTCTTCTTAGAGGGAATCAATATTGTTAAAATACATTATTATCGGATGGTTGTTGCAATATTTGCTTGCTGCTAGACGGAACCAGTATTGTTAAAATGCTCTGTTGTTGGAGGATTGTAACAATGTTTGTTCCGTTCTACATGGAAACCGTGTTATTAAAATGTTCTATTATATGAGAATTGTTGCAATTTTTACTTCTTCTTAGAGGGAATCAGAATTGTTAAAATACATTATTATCGGATGGTTGTTCTAATTTTTGCTTCCTGCTAGATGGAACCAATATTGTTAAACTAATTTATTGTCGGATGGTTGTTATAAGTTGTGCCCCCTGTTAAATGGAAACAGTAATGTAAAATGTTCTATTGTAGGCGTATGGTCTCAATTTCTGCTTTGTGTTATATGGGAACTGTGTTGTGAGAGGCTTGCCATAATTCGGTATTGTCAGAGGTATTTTTCCGTTAGATTCAGGCCACCAATTTTCAGTCAAACTGGTGCATTTTGGTTTGTCAAGAAAGAAGTTATACAGGAAGAAAACTATGGAGAGGAAGGAAGGCGAGCCAAACTGGAAATGCAGCTCTCCAAGAAAATTCACAAGAACAAAAACGGCGCCAAGTGTTATGCGTATAACGGAAAAGTACCTTATCATATTAGTTTGAATGCCACATAGATGATAATTTTTAGTCATTATTCTTGATTTTCTCGATCTTTTTTATCTTTAAAAATCAATTCATACGTATTCTAGTTTGTGTCTAAAACTTTGCCATATTTAGAATTGAGGAATGCTTTTTATATACCATTATTGTCGGTTCTTATTTCTTAATAATGAAAACTCAAATCATTCAAATAATTGAAGGAAATGCCAAATAATCTTTTAGTCATGAAGATTTAAAAACATATAATGGAAAGTGAACAGAAGAGACAAATTAATGTCTTGCAAAGACTGCCATACCTAACTTCACATTTCCTCTGTTTTCTTCGATGGCAGACTGAGCTTAGTTGCAGTTTTTCAGAGATTGTATTCAAAGTAACACAAGATCGATTGCAATATTATAGAACAATGTGAATATTGGACAATATCGTATAAACATTGCACAGTATCTTTATGCTATTGAAGCTATCCAAAAGAAAATAGTACATGGATCTTTCCATTGCACTTATGAAATTTAACTTACCAAAAGAATTTCATCTCATTTGAGCTGCAGTTGCAATTTAGTTCTCATTTGCAATAATCACATTGGATACGATTACATTCATACATACGATTACAATATCGTACAACATTGCGAATACCGAACAATATCGTAAAAATGTTGCATATATCTTTGTGCTATCCAAAAGAAAACAGTACATGAAAGTTTCCGTTGCATTTATGAAAGTTAGGTTGCAAGTATTTCAAGATAACTGCAGTTGCAAGTTAATTCTCATGTGCAATATTCACTTTGTATTCGATTGGATTCATTGATTACATTCATAGATGCGATTCATTACAAGCGATTACAATACCTTTCAACATTGCCAATATTGAACAATATGGTAAAAATGTTGCACAGTATCTTTGTGCTATTGAAGCTATTGAAAAGAAAACAGTACATGAAAGTTTCAGTTACGAAATTTAGTTTACCAAAAGAATTTCCTTTCAACTGAACTGCAGTTTCAATTTAGTTCTCAGGTGCAGCAACAAGGGCAGCAGTATCTTTAAGGGTGTCCATACAGTCTACATCAGATGCAAAAGAGAAGAAAATAATTTTCATAACACAAACCAAACAGGAATTGATCACTCGCGTTTTATTACAGAAAACCGCGACCTAAGAAACTGGATTGCGAAACACCTAAGAGATTAGATTCTTGTTTTGATTATCTCGAAGAGTCTTCCAGGGATGATTCTCCTAGAGTCAGAAAATTGCACCAATAGTAGTTCTTTCTTCAGTCTCTCATCAGTTCTTCTCACTCTAAAATAGGGCAAAGCTGCATTGAAAAACCGAGGAGGAATCTAGAAGTTGGTACACACACTTAAAATTGTGCTAAGCCGCCAAACTAATCCGGCTTGGCGTAATCCGTCAAGGTTAAAGATTACTGATACTTTTCCATTAGCTTGAAACCAGCTCTGAAGCTACAAGGTAGAACTTGGCGACAACTGCCGCTAATATTTTAACTTGGCGGCAACTGCCGCTAATATTTTAACTTGGAGACGCGTGGTTCCGTGCTAACGGAAAAGTACCAGATTAAATGCTTAAAGTTTAAAGAAGCCTTCTTGCTTTGGCGACTTGGCGCCTTTTTTAAGAGTGTGTACCAAATTCAAGATTTCAACTTGAGGGAGAATTAAATCAGAGAGCGGTGGCACTTGTGCATTGTGAAACGTGTTTTGCATACACCATTTTTCGTTTGTTTTGGCTCGACGTCACAGTTTACGTCAGGTATCGCCCCCAGAGGGCGAGATGGACAACCACCGTGAGGAGAACAGTCCATGCGGGTCTCAGAGGGGTGGGAGCAGTGTTGCAGCCGTCCTCTTGGCAGCAGAAGAATTCAGACAGCTCGTGAACTGCGAAGAAGAAAAAACATTTTTGATTAAAAGTTTCGATTTTAGATTAAAGATTTTACAAGAGAAAGTGCTTATTCGGAAACCGAGCAGAAAATCACGAGGTTATTCAATTCACTCCAAGAAAAGGATGATTGTGCTCACAAAGTTGAGCAAATTTTGATAGAATGAGTTCAGTTCTAAAACTAAAATCAGAATTAATTTTGCAATATAATTTCACAAAGCATGCTCCGTTGTTCATTGATTAGGGCTTACATCTTCTAAAACACAGTAAGCAATCTTATCATAAGTTACGACTTTTTTAACATAGGACTACGTTCTTCACATTGGGGTCTCAGGAAGGAATTTGATTCACACGTCAAAACGCCACAAAGCTTGGTATGGGAGATCCTCTATATCTCGGTAACTACATACACTGGTGTAAAAAATTAAGGAAAATTTCGTAAAATGCGAGAAATTTGCAATTAATACGAAAACTATGCTTCGAAATCAGTTCTGGAGAATTGTGTGACATTCAATCCAATATTATACACATTTTGCAGTGAAGAATCGGTCACACGAGCAGTTAAGGGACCACCAGAAAGGGATGAAGGCGAAAATGGAGTTTCACGCATCCTGCTTCACAGAAAGCTGATAACGAGATGCAACTTTTGTCAATTGTTATTTTTGATGTGCATAATATTCAAATGTATTTTCATAAACACAGCACAAATATTCGGGAAAATATAAAGGTTTTCTTTAAAAATCCCAAATTTTTCCGCATGTGGTTTGCTTATAACATGCAGAGTTTTCATTCAAATTATACGAAATTTGCAGAACACTCGACAATATGTTTCAGAAGTATTGTATTAAACTTTGAAGTAAACACGTTGAATATTAGAAGAAATATGAGTGTTTGTACTAAATAATTTTTTACTGCGCATGTGCGAGACGCAGCGGAATTTTTTTTCATAATTTCAAAGCCAGATATATAGAGCAACTTTAAAAAAAATTCCAGTTGAATCCCATTAAAATTCAGGCGGATATCGGCATTTCAGTGAGGTGAATTTCAATTTCTCTTGAAGAGAAGCTAAATGATGACGGTTCTTGCACAAACTGATATTTTCTAAACTTGAATATTCGAATGGTATTCGAAGAAATACAATTTAAATAATGTATTTAATTTATAAGTGTTCATGGTATTCAGGATATTCAATTTTACCAAAATTCAATGTTACTGTTCGAAGATTCAAATTTAAAAAATATCAGTTTGTACAAGAACCCTCATCATTTAATTTCTCTTAAAGAGAAATTCACCTCACTGAAATGCCGACAGCTTTCTGAATTTTAAGAGATTCAACATTTTTTTAAAAGTTGTTCTATATATCTGGCTTTGAAGTTATGAAAGAAAAATTCCGCTGCGTCTCGCGCATGCGCAGCAAAAAATTATTTAGTACAAACACTCATATTTCCTGTCATATTCAACGTATTTACTTCAAACCTTAATATAATACTTCTGTAACATTGTCAAGTGTTCTGCAAATTTCGAATAATGTGAATGAAAACTCTGCATGTTATAAGCAAAACACATGCGGAAAAATTTGGGATTTTTTAAAGAAACATTTATATCTTCCCGAATATTTGTGCTATGCTTACGAAAATGCATGCAAATATTATGCACATTAAACCATAACCTTCGATAAAAGTTACATCTCGTTATCAGCTTTCTGTGAAACAGGATGGGTGAAACTCCATTTTCACCTTCATCCCTTTCTGGTGGCCCCCCTAATTGCCCTCGTGACCGAATCGTCACTGAAAAATGTGTATGATACTCGATTAAATGTCACATGATTCTCCAGAACTGATTTCGAAGCATAGTTTTCGTATTAATTGCAAATTTAATAATCCTTAATTTTTTACACCAGTGTATGTTAAAAACATGACTAATGTCTTATTTTAGAGATAAAGGGTAACAACAGAAGTTACAAAAAATCTTACTTAAACTTAAAAACTTATGAGAAACTTCGAGAAACAAAAAAGTCACGAGAGTAAAGTAGTCCTACGCCTTTAACATCAGAGGCTACTTGAAAAGACAGCCTCCAATCATTTTTTTCATTTGCAGAACCCACAATCTTTTCCATTTGTGCGTGCCGGAGCAACCGGATCGTTAGAATTGCTGAGATCACTTTTGTAATGAGTCATTGTGATCATTTATAAGAATCAGGTGATTAGAATTAATTTGATTAGAATTAAAGCATCCCTAGTCAGAGCACTGTAGAGGTAAAACTACTAAAGAAAAGAACGTTAAATCTCGGCGGTATGAATTTAAGAACATGGATGTGGAGGATGCTAATGTGTGTACATCCACAGAGAATTAAATGCGGGAAGGATGACAACAGTAAATAAGGAGTACTTGAGCACAAGCTCGTGACAGTACATCTACGTGCATTAAATAAAGGCTATATATATTGTTACGAAAATCATCCGGTGAGTGTACGGTGGGAACAGTCCAACAAGCAGGATAATGGAGAATGGTGCTTTATTCGCAAATATTCAGGAACATACGAAGCACATGAAACAAGAAAAACAACATTTGCACAAATTAGCAACACAAAAAGACGGCAAATCACTAATAATAACAGTAACAGCACTTTCAATACCGCTCCGCATGTATCAGCTTACCAGCTCGCACTGCGGAGAAACTCCAAAGAGATTCAAAGACGTTCAAACACACTCTAAAGATGTTCACTCATCTCAGAAACTTCGAGTATTTATAGTCTTCCCGACAGGGCGTGATGTCACATGGACTGTTCTAGAGCAATCTCTATATTTCTGTTCTTAATAGAGAGAGGACGATGATTCTAGCATTTTAGAGGTCCTTAATTTTACCTCCGAAGTCGAGGGTCATTCGCTTCCATTCAATACGAATCTATGCTAAACATTCTTTCCAACCATAAGACTAAAATAGAAGGAAAAACGGTTTTACAGATTTGGAACAATATTTATGTATGGACAAAGGAATTTATTTCATTCTCATTTTACCATATAAAAAACTTCATACTCTTGTCTACTCTTATATATATGCCATACTCTTATTGATTCTGAATGGGAAGTTTTGGCTCCCAAACTCGCGTCACATCCCTTCCACTCGATGTCTCCGAAGCAGAGACGCGAAATGAAAACGAATGACGCAAAAATAAAGTTCCAAAACTGAACGCTATTGGGGAATAAGCGACAGTTACTAGAAAAAACAAATGTCGTCTTATAATGATTCAGTCATACTCGAGATACGTTTCAATTCCGAATTTCTTGTGGTATAGAAGACTACATGGAAATTGCCATAAACACCCAAATGTCAGTTTCTTTGGGCAAGCAAGACCAACCAACAGGTTAAGGTATGGGCAGACAGCGAGTCGAGCCTCCATTCAATTGCTTCAATTGACACCAAGAGCCCTATTGCTCAACAAACACAGAAAATCTTACTGAAATCTACAAACATTAAACTCGGATGGATTAGGGATCACGTCGGATACAGCGGTAATGAAGCGGCGGACGCACTAGCCAAGAAGGCAACACAGGAGGAAATCCCCACATACATCCCAGCTCCAAGAAACCATATCAAGAGTCTACTTCAAAAAGAGTCCGAAAAGAATGGGGCAATGTTGAAACAGGTAGGCGTGTTTACAACGTTTTGCCTAAAGTCAAGACAACTCCTACTCCATGGCAAACCCCCGAAATAAGGTTCGTCACGGGCCACGGCCCATTTCCGACATACCTTAAACGATTCAAAATCAGAAACAGCGATTTCTGCGGCTGCTGAAACCTGGAAAACCCCTTACACTATGCTACAAGCTGTCTGTTTACAACCTCATGCCACCTAACAAAACCGTCAGCTGACCTAGAACCACTTTGGTGGAAAAGAGTTATGAACAGCAACAATTCTAGGGCGAAAATCAGGAAACTCATCCACTTCATCGCGGAAAAGGAAACACTCTTTTTTCCAAAAGATGGTGACAACAACTAGCCACAGATTCAATAAATTCTAGGTACCCATCTTCTCTCTTCTTCCATACATAAGGCACCACCCTCTCAAAGTCAGCAACACTAAGACTTGAAAGAACTAACTAACTTATATTAATAACTATTATATTCTTTTGTTCTAAGTGTCCTTTTTTGTATCCTTATAGATAAAATTAATTTTTTTTGCTCTGGCTTTTTCAATAAAGTTTCAAGCATACCCAACCAACCGACAGGGAGCCGTCCTGGCTCCGAGTTTCGGGGTATGCTGTAGTGTTAGTTTAACTGATGAGTATAAAGTAGAATTCTGACGTAAAAAAGGATTATTTCTTGTTTCTCGCGTCATATTTCCCATGTTTTGAAATGCAAATCATTTTTGAATGCAGATTTACGTTCTTACGACCACTGTGGTTTACTCCGCAGAGCTTTGAAGTGAAGTACTTTAATTCAAACCACCCTGTATCTTGCCACTGAAATGCATATCAATTTAATGTCAACAACACTGGTTTTATATTTAGTATTAAAGTGGCTGAATAGAATTAGATAGCATAGAAATAGAATTTTAATATTTTCCCTGTATTTTATATTAAAATAACCATGATTAGAAATAATTTTATATTTCGTAGAAATTAAAATTTACAAATATGTTAACAGTAAGCCAAATACGATAAAAAATGTATTTAAATTAATAATAATTTAACCATGAAAGCTTATCTTAAATTATTCTTTATAATGCTTCTGTGAAAAGAAATTTAATTTTATTGATAATCCATTCGAACGAATCCTACATTACGCGATTTTTTAATTTTTAACAGGTGAGAAATTCTGTGTACACGAGTGCAAGGAATACAGGAAAAATATTAAAAATAATAAATTTTAACTAATATCTTAATTAGAATTAACTAATGGAAAAATAAAATTTATTTAATCAGAATTTCTTTAGTAAAAACTGGAAACCTTATTCAATTGGAAAATGTAATAAGTTAATAATTGTATTAATCATTTGTCAAATTATTCAAAATTAATTGAAAAGGCATATGAGAAGGATGTGATAAGAAAAGAATGATGTAAATATGAATGTGCGTCAAAACAAGAAATTTGTTGAAAGCAGTCTTCTTGACAGGTATAAATAATAGCATATTTGACTTTATAGTTGTATTGATTTCACTTTATTTGATTACATTAAGTAATATAGAAATGAATTCAAAATAACAATAAAAGAAATTTAAATCTAGAAATATTTTACCAAATTTGGATAACGGAAACCCATTTTGTTTGTGCGTCGATTTGGTTTGAAAAAAATTAAAGAAGAAAGTAAGACCAATTAAAAAATGAAAGCAATAAAATGTTGGTAGAAATTACCTCCAGTTTTACATTCATAGGCGCAGTCTCGCACTACTATTCCTTCATTTAAATATTTCTGAAAAACAGAATAAAAGTAATTAATAAATTGTACGATAACTGTACCTTTATATATTGCTGAACTAACTACATGAGAATAAAAACTACCTTGAGATATCAGTCATCTAAGTAAAAAAAAGACACTTTAGAATGAATTAATTGCCGATTATGAGAGAGTAATTCCTTCGATGATGAGGGTAACATAGAGTATCAGTTATAAACATTCCTCAGACAGAGCTTGAAAAATAAAAGAAAATTAAAATGTTCTATCTTTATCTATTTTTGTTATTAAATGTTTAAATATTGGCTATATATCCATATCATTTTATTGAACATTTAAGATAGTAATGCAATATTGAAAAGTATGCGACAACCTGTATTCCATATTCACATGCATATTTTGTCTCAGTGGAGGGATAAACCATTGTAAATACATTTACACATCAAGTTTTCGCTCATAAAATGTCAAATATAACATTATACATATCAAAATATAACATTATTTATATAGATCGTAAAATATGTGTCTGCTTTTATGGCACAATAAATCGAATCTAAACTCTATGAAGATGAAAAAAAATGCAACTAATAATATAATTTATTTCCTCTAAGCTGAAAAAATATAGAAGGATATTTGCAAAATTAATATGAAATTCTGAAGCTTTGCTCTAAGGAAAGCATGTAAGTTTTATGCAGTATAAAATGCATGCTGAGTGCTAACAGTCACAACATGATCTTAATAAAACAAAACAAAAAACAACTTAAGTTTAACTATGAATCACTCTTAAATAATAACCATTGTGTCTGAAATACAAAACAATGATGACAAATGAATAACACATTTATGTTCCCATAAAGCCACTTCGTTTCGAAATGCATATTTTCTTACGAATTTTATATTTAACCCAACAGTGGATTCAAGTTTCTCAGCAAGATATTATAACTTCAGAAGCAACACGAAGTGCAAGAAAAAGTGCAAATAAAAAACGCAAAAGTTATGGAAGAACAATACAACTTTGTCAAGTTAAATTCTTATCAGATAATATAAGCTGGCGACTCCAAAAAACGTGCAGTAGTAAAAAAATTCAGAAGCAGAGGGGGAAAAAAGGTACAGTAAAAAATGCACTCACAGCGGCAGCAAAGTTAAACCCTTAAAAACAATCCGTTCTCTTAAAAATTCGTTTACTCCGTTCTTTTGATGAATGCGTTCTTTCAAAAATTCTTCGAAAATCGCAGCAATCTCAGCAAAAATATGCAGTGAAATTCTCGTCAAACTATAATTAGTGACTGATTAAATATGTATTTTTCACTTCAATACATTTTCATACCAACTACCTTCCGCGATCAGTTTTGTCGTTCAAGCAATGAAAAACAGTTAAAAATGCTGACTGTCAGCGGTTTTTGTGTATACAGACCGCTGAATAGAACGTTAATTAAATCATTCATTATTTTTACCATGCTAATATGTAAAGACATGCTTATTCTTAAAGGATATATTTTAATTTAAATACGAAAAAAAAAAAACTTGGATAAGCTGAGTATAGATGCATAGTATGTCTCTATTTCTTGCACTCTAGCACAATATGGCCCGTTTTGTTCCTCGTAGTGTATATATGTTACCGGCAATGTGTGAAATGCCGTTATTCTATAGAATACCTAGGCATTCTATAGAATGCCGGGCGTTTCTAGGCAAAGTATGAAATATGAGATTTATTATATACTTTTCCTAGGCATTGTATATAATACCTAGGCATTCTATAGAATGACAAATGCTATTTAGGCAAAGTATGGAAAAAAAGTTCATAATAAGGCTATTATTAAAAAGGCGTGCATTCTTCAAAAATACAAATGTTATTTAGAAAATATAATAAAAGAGTACCATTAAAAATATTTTATTCAAAATACGTAAAGCAAAATGAAAGTTTTCATATCAAAGTTTATGCCTTTCTTATTAAAGAAAACAAAATAAATTGTGAATCTACTTATTACATCAAGGAAGCAAATAATTTAATTTTAAATTGCACTTAACTTTATTTCTTATATAATCAAATCGGCGATTTATTTCATACTTTGCCGGTTTGTCATTTGGCATTCTATAGAATGCCTAGGAAATGTGCGAAATATAAATCGTTTCATACATTGCCAACTAGTTTTAGGCATTCTATAGAATGCCGGATTTCAAACTTTGCCGGTAACATATATATCATATCACTTCATCCGGTACCTGGAATCATTAAGTTTCTTTCTAATCGGTTTAGGTGAACATGAAGTGGAAGCAGATCGGGCCCAGCTCTATTTGATGAAATTATAATTTTTTTCCCTTTTACACAATTTTACAGTTTATTTTTTTAATATATATACACTTTTAACCTCTTGTCTTACGTTTTTATTTAACCTCCTAATTAGATGCCACCACCCATTTGATATATTTTTTATTATTTCAATCTATTTAAGATGGTAAAGGATACTTGAGATATTTAAGTGTGAGTAAGTGATTTTTGTATTTGAAATTAATTGTTACGTTGACTTAATTACGGATTTAAATAGCGTACGGACTCAAAAGAACCGAACATATGAGCTGTGACGCCGAGGAAGAAGGGATTAAAAGTTTAAAATTTCCAAAAGACTCTCTCTTGAAGATCAAATTTCTATGCAAGAAAAAAAAAATAAATGGCAATTTAGCAACCTAAAAAAAAGAAAAATTTTGAAATAAATTATAAAACGAAAACAAGAAAACTTAAATAATAACACAAATAAAATAAATAATAAATAAAAAACTTAACTAATAACAGAAGAGAAAAAACACAAAGACCTTTCCAAAAGTTTTTAGAAAGTCTATGGTAACATGGTGCCTCGTAGTATAGTGAAGAAAATCAAGTATGCATTTGGGACGACTCTATTACGTCCTAATGGGACCAAAATTTCATACAGATCTACAATGTTAGTGACAAAACCATATAAAAATTTAATTTATCTAAGTACAATAAACCTCGATTAACCGTCACTCATTTAACCGTCAGTTTCTGTTATCCGTCATCGTCTAAAAAAAATCAAGTATGCATTTGGGTTAACTCTATTACATCCTAATGAAACCAAAGTTTCATAGAGATCTAAAATGTTGGTGACAAGACCATATAAAAAGTTAATTTATCCAAGTACAATGAGACATCGATTAATCGTTAGTTTCTGTTATCGTCATCATCTAAAAAAAATCAAGTATGTATTTGGGACGACTCTATTACGTCCTAATGGAACCAAAATTTCATACAGATCTACAATGTTGGTGACCAGACCATATAAAAAAGTTCACTTATCTAAGTACAGGAAAAATTCAATTAACCGTCAGTTTCTGTTATCCGTCATCGTCTAAGAAATCAAGTATGCATTGGGACGACTCTATTACATTCTAATGGAACCAAAATTTCATAGAGATATACAATGTTGGTGACAAGACCATATAAAAATTTCATTTATCTAAGTACACTAAAACCTCGATTAAGCGTCACTCATTTAACCGTCAGTTTCTGTTATCCGTCATCGTCTAAAAATCAACGAACAGACATCTTTAAAATTGTTCACGTATTACTTTTACACCCTACTGTATAAAGCTGGAAGTGACTGTACTGTATGATGACGGACGTGACTAATCGCCTGTGGCGGAGGAATTGACATTGATCTGGCGTGCAGGCCCATCACTAACCAGTCGCTATTACATTATAGTATTGCAACACTTTTCTGTACGTTACTACTCATTTATTGAAGTTTATATTGCTCGTCTTGTAAAATTAAATACAATACATCGTCGTCGTTCATGCAGAAGTCACGAAGTCAAAAACTATGATTTCGAGATGTGTTCAGTTTGAACTTGATTATTTTTGAGTCGTTATGATAAATACGAGGGTTGCAAATAAAGTAGTAGCAACATAGATAGTAAAAATTTTATAATGAACTTACAAGTAAAATTGTATTACATTCCTTCAATATAATCACCAGCAAAGTTTTGTACCTTTTGCAAAATGACGGGAAGCCATAGGATACTTGTGGCAAGGTGCTGTTTGTTGATGGCAGAAACGGAGCGCTCTAACACTCGCCTTTCTTCAGTATGTACCACACCGTTTGATGATTGAGACAAACTTCTACGGATAATTCCCGGACAGTCCATAGACGGTATATGGAAAGCAGATAACTCACTATGGCAATCTGATGTTGAGGAATGAACGGCCAACCTGTGCGGTGCAAATCCGCAGTCTCATTCCGACACGCACGAAACGCTTTGACCCATCGTGCAACAGTCTTATACGGTAACGCATAAGCTTCACGTAGTGCGTGATAGCATTCAGATGCATTTTTCCACGGGCTACCTCAATGTTAATCCACGACCGCTGATCAGCTTCTGCAAACATGTTTTAGAGCAGTAAAAATGTCACTCTCCACTTCAACGCCGCACAGCAACTACCCTTCTAACTGGATCGACTGTTTTATGCAATCTTTTACATCGACAACAGTGCTACCTAATGGCTCCCATATCCTGTTTGCGCATGTCCGATCTTCGGTGACTTTCTGGACTACGTTGCCACCATCTTATTTAGAACCCTCATAATAAAAAAAATATTTTACAGGTTTCTAATACTAACGGTTTATTTACTGATGCTTAGATAGCAGGTTTCTAACACGAAATAATTAATTGCAAATTCCAATTGGCTTCAGTAGTACGTCAAAAGGTTCTTGTGGACTTAGTGACTTCTGCCTGAACGACGACGATATATGTAATATTTATTTTTAGAGAATTTTTATTTTCATTTTCGTGCCAAGCCAGCAATGAAATCACGTTACTGTATATATGTATCAAGAGGTTTCTGTTATCCGTCTATGCGGTTACCCGTCACAGCCCTCGTTCGGACTGTGCCGGTTAATCGAAGTTTTACAGTATTTGCGTTTTTGAATCATAATGTTCACATACCGCGAATGGACGAGTTTTCTGCTTTGTTTGTTTACATTTAAGTGCTGGGACTACATAATTCTGGTGTAATGCTAAGTCAATGGAATCTTTAAAGCGGAAGTCCAACTTACAAGCAGATAAAGTCAAGGTTTTTAATGTAAGTAAACAAACCAGAAAACTCGTTCATAAACAGAGTCAACCCTTCGATGGATTTGGTCCAAAATGTGATATAGATCTACAATTCTGATGATAAAATCGTATACTAAATTTCATCCATCTAGCTCTTAGCTTTTTTGAATCATCGTGTTCGCATGGACAATAGAAGCACAGACAGACAGATTTGCTGTAGAAGGAATTCGTCTAAAATTTGATGGAAATCTACAGTTTTGTTGTAAAGGCAACAACAAATTTCATCCTTCCAAATTCTTACGTTTTTGCGTTGTCGTTTGCCACAGATAGACCAACAAGATTGTCATAATTCTAGAAATGTTTTTTTCAACCTTAGCGAGTGAGGTCTAAACAGTGAAAATTCATCAAAATCTCGAGATCGAATTTCTTGATGATTCTAAAACTTATCTTTCATTAGAATTCGTAGATGAGAAAGTAAAAAAATGATTATTCGAAAAACCGCTTAGCAAAAAGAACGATTTTTAAAGGGAAAAAATTAACTTCTGTTTTGAGAAATGTCCTAACCAATTCTAATTGAAATTTATTTGAGAAAGATTTCGAAGTAGCCCAAGAATTAGAATTTAATCGTCATTCTTCATTAAAAATGAAGCTAAGACAATGCCCCACATTTTTTTTACTGAAAAATGTAAATGTATTATTTTGGAAAATAATTAAACAAATAAATGAAAGACTTTCTAAATTGATGTAGCAAAACAAACATTAAAGTAATTAATCAGTTTATTTACTTGAAATAGAAAAAAAAAATATCACATTTGCTTCCCACCGTTGCTTATGAAAGTAGGTAAGGGAAAAAGGTATGACGTCACAAAATGAAAACGACTTTTCGATACATATTTTTTTCGAATTCGCGAATCCAAGCAGTGCTTTGTTAATGAACGAGCAATAATTAAAACTAATCTGCACAGAGCGAATTGCTATTTAGAGAAAAGCACACATCATTAGTGTAAGGAAAATGATGTTAAAACTATTTAAGATTTTTTTCAGATAGTAAAATGTAAGAAACGTTTTCAATTTTTTTATCCTAAGCCTAGTGAGATTTGGCGTATCAACTGTGGTAGAAACTAAATGAGCGGGAAAAAATGGAATTTCATTTCAGCATCCTAAATGTAGCGAAAGCAGTTTAATTTTGTCTCGCTTTGCTTGGTAATTCCATCTGTTTGTGGATGAAAAATCTTCATAAAAAAGTAAATAAAAAGGCATAAAAGCAAAATTCGTGAAAACGTATTTATTCTTGAATAATTTTTTTCCACCCTCTGTTCAATGAAAATTAAAATATTTTTTCTTCCGTATCCTAGTAATGAAATGAAATTGGTGGAAGAATAGGAAACAATTTTAGATATTGAACTTTCCCTTTTTAGTTACCCTGTTTAAAACGATTCATGTAAAATCGTGAAAAAATATAATTTTACATTTGATCTATCTTCATTTCAGAGAAGTTAATTTCATCGCTTTTCTTATTTGCTGAACATCTAATACGAGGAAAATTCTTCACAGGTGCTCTAAGTTTCAACAAAATTGGCCGTTCAGAAGGATGCCCTTATAAAGGGATTTCTGTTTTAACCCCAAAAGTATTTAAACAAGCCGTATCGTTATTTCTAAAAACCAATTTTAAGAATCAGATAAAGCAAAAAAAGGTTTTTTGTTCGAAAATTTCTAATTTCTTTTTCAAAAAGATTATTTGTGTTTGCTTGAACTTTTGAACTCGGAGCTGACTTTAAAAAAAAAAATTGTATTATTTATTTAAAGAAACACACACTACAGAGAGAACTCAGTTAGAGTGCAGAAAAAATGAGCATCAATAGTGAGCACCTAAATACTAAAGATATTAAAACCTATTGGAAAATCAAAGGCTCATACAGTCTTCATAAAAACATAAAAATATGGAGATATAAAAGTCATAATCTACTAAACCACCAAAAAATGTACATATGCATAAATAATTTAAGAGTTGAACACACACGTCACAGAGACATTGAAAGGCACTCTAGGATATTAAACGCCATATACAGTAATCTTAACTAACAAAACACATTAATGATTTAAGAATTAAAATGAATAAATCCTAAATAGTTAAAACATAAAAGATTAAAGTTGAAAACACAATCACAAATCTATTAAAACACACTAGGAATTTAAGGTTGTAAACATTCAATCTTAAAAACACGAAAAGACATATTAAAAATATCAGATTCCCCAAATAACATGTTCAAAACTCTATAAACTCTGTTGTTTATTTATTTAAAGAAGAAAACACACATTAAAGAAAAAAAATCCAGCAGAGTAGAGTGTAGACATGAGAACGCAACGTATAAACATTGAAAAAACGTGTAGAATTACAAAAATGAAGGAAGAATGCATTTATATGTTCCAAACAATTCAATTTATAAACACCAATGGAGGCTATAGGAAAACTCAAGTTCATAGACAAACTTGTTAAAATTTTTTATAAAATTTGTACAAAGAGAGCTTATTCACATAGTTAAATTTCGAAAATACATTTTGAAATAAACTTTTGTTTCTTAAGAGGTTCTGGCAGGCAGAGAAAATGTAGGATCTAAGTATATCGTTGCAATCAATCAAGCCATTAATGACTTTGTAAAGAAGAGACACAAGAAATATCAGTATGGAACATAAACTAGGTATTAAAAGGTATCTATAGACGTGAAAAATATATATCGGCACGTCAAAATCAATCTTTCTTGTAAAAGTAAATATCCTTGATAGAGTTAGTTTGAGTTCGCTCGATAATTTCAATTTTATTTCTGTAATTGGATCCCAGATAATACTGCAATATTCAGGATTGGATCGGACATGGAATGTAATAATACCTTAAAAGTTCAAAATTCCCTAGTTTTGCGCTTAAGAATTCCAAACCTACATGCCTTGAGACCTTGGCATCAAAATGTTGTCGCTTGTCGATAGTTGTTGAGGAATGGGCAATAATATGATCGATTTTCTAAAGTCTGTTGAGATGAATATTTTATTTGCTGATGGTCGCAAGTCATATCAGCAGGTTCTTTGCCAGAATCCAATCAGCACCTGAAAGGCACAAATGAACTCTTGGATGCCAAACCCCGGTACAGGGAAATTCACTTTTCTCTTCACATTGGCAAATGAATAATTAATTTTGATCCGATTCCCGGTATTGTTTTTAAGTGTATGAATTTTTTGTTCTTTCTTCTCTTCCTTTTCTCTTAATAAAAGGTCTAGACATTGTGATGTATTTCAGCATAATATGAAGAATCGTAAAGCCTTTTTTATAAAAAATAATATATTTATTGGACGTTTTCCACAGCACAAACATGTAAAACAAACACACACACTTACATCACAAACGTTACATCACTGACTTACATCGAATTCCAAGTTCAATCTCATAATCATAATTCTTTTCCGTTGCTAGGCAACGTTAGCAAAAGGCAATATTGTTGCCAAACTATTTTTATTACCTTTAGAAAAGAATTAATGCCAAACGATATTTTTAATTAATTTCGTTTTCAGCCATACGATATTTTTAAATTAATTTCTTTTATGACCAAACGATTTTTTTAATCTAATTAATTTCTTTCTTTAAATATTTTAATAATTCTACAAATATATATTTTTTTATTTGTTACGAATATCACAACCTAAAGCAGAGACGAAAATTATGTATTTCATTGAAGTAAAACGGGAATCAACCCGACCATTCAGAAAGTTTTAAGCGGCCGCTACGTAGGATTATTTTAATATTATGTGTAGGGGCCAAAGCGTGCAAAAATCCTTTCGTGTCAAACAAAAGTGGCCGTTGAGAGGAGTGAACGCTTATTGAGGATTGTCGCTTAGAGAAGTTCTACTGCAAAACAGAAGTTCTGGTGCTGAATTTCTTGGGATCCTTGTGAAAGCATTCCAAAATGTGCTTGTATTAGTTAGTTATTATGTGATACGTTTGTTAGTATCACAAAGTTGGACTTTGGTAATCATTACACTTCATAATAATACATCTCCGGATTCTTTTAATCATTCTAACTGTATTTTTTATTAATAATGATAGAGTTTCATGTTCCCATTATTTACTATTTGTAATTAGTAATCTTTGTTGATAACTAAGATGCTTAGAATTGAGTAATTCTACATTTGTATCTAACATAGACGTACATAAATATTCAGATAAATATTGTCGAAAGAATTTAAGGATTCATCGCATTAAAAAAATGCAATTAGTTTTTTCTCAGCAAAATTACTTTGGGAACTACTACTGAATGAGAGTTGAAAATGAATTGCATCTTTTCACCTTTTATTCTTCCATCTCTTCTAGAAGAGCCACAGTCTATTGTGAACTATTTTTTTTTTCATTATTAAAAATTTCTTAGATACCCAGATTCCTACATGAAACATAAGTGATCAGAAAATTCCTTTCTACAGCTACAATTTAATCAACTACAATTACATTTACTTTCTACAATTACATCAACCCATTAGGGTTGATGTAATTACAGATAAATTAATCATTGATATATTTACTGTAAAATTTTACTGTAAAATTACTGTTTTTTTTACTGTCTATTTACTGTAAAATTCGTTCAAACACAACTTTGTAACAATGCTTTTTCTTTGTATACTCGTGAAGAAAAAAATATCAAGATTGTGAATGTTTTAATAGCTCTCGTGCGACTAAGCAAAACTAAATATTAGATTTTTCTGTTTATTTCTAATTAATGATTTGAAATATTTCAAAGCACTAGATTTTTTTAAAACATGATATGTTTTTCGGCTGCCGTTATTTCTGTAAATTGTTTGATGCAAAAATCGTTGCGCACAGAATGCAACGGTTTATGCAATAAAGCAAGCCGAAGACAAGATAGATGAATCAAGAAAGACAAAGACAAGATAGACGAATCAAGAAGACAAAGACAAGATAGACGAATCAAGAAAGACAAAGACAAGATACACGAATCAAGAAAGACAAAGACAAGATAAACGAATCCAGAAAGACAAAGACAAGATAGACGAATCAAGAAAGACAAAGACAAGATAGACGAATCAAGCCAAAAGCCGGAAGCAACATTATCAACTGATGATGTTTTGAACTAGTTCAAGCCTTTAATTATTATTATTATTTGTTAAAGGAGACCAAAATTCTGCCAAGGCTTATTTCTGCTTCTTATTCGACTAAATTAAAATTATCTATAGTCACTGAGTACTGAATATGACAGTGTTACTAGAGCACTGATCATCACTGAATGGCGTCATACGTATTTCCACGTTTATGCATAAATTAATTACCATCGCACAAAGATCAATAAATACAACTTTCAGCTTTTGTATGGGGTCTCTATTACGCATGAAATTGCTTATTATGGTGTTTAAATAGAAGTTATATTTATAAACCTAATCTTCATTATATAGCATATTAAGACTTCTTGCAGTGTCCAAGCACATCGTCCGCTTTCCTGTGTGAATTCCTTCGTGGAAGATGGAAGCTTACGCTTTCTCATTTCTTCGCCTTCACCAAAAGGCAAATTTTCTCCCAAAATTTATTTACTCATCTTGTTCATGATTTTGAGTTAACGAATGCTTCAGTGAAAATTCCAATCACTAATCGTATTACCGTGGAATACTTTCCCGCGAAATGAACCTTCCATTTAGCGTGCAGTAAACTCTAAACAACATCTGAATTCACTGATTGTGCATAAAAAAGCACTTAAGATGATATGAGGGAGAGAAATTCTGTCGAACTTCTGAAAATAGTTCCTGTTCGAATAAGCAGAGAGGAATAGCACGAAATTCAAGACCAAGGTAGACAAGTCTTGAATAGAGAGTCCATCTTCATCGAATCATTGGATAGAGTCGAGAAACAAGTACCCATTGTGTACTTATAATAGGTATTGAGATCAATATTGGTTCCTGTAGTTTAGGAATTTTGGAAATAGTTGTTAATAATGGTTTGAAATTCAATTCATCGTTATTTTTGTTTTAATCCTTTAACGTACGAGATCATTTAACCTTCTAATGATCTGAATGGCAAATGAATTCGATGACAGGCTCTACATGGGACATTTAGTGTTATTGAAAAACATTTTCAATTAACTTAACAAACTCTTGAGAAACTTAAGTGTTCATAAATGATTCTTTTTCTTTTAAATTTAATTCCATGTTGATTTAATTACATATTTAAACCTCAAGAATAATGTAATTGTTATTTGATCCATTATATTATTATTACATGTATTATTATGTATTGTCAACATACTATTATTTCAATCCATATAAGAAGTTAAAGAACACCTGAGTAACTTAAGTTTGCCCAAATGATTTTAATGATGAAATGAAATTAACTTCTATGTTAGATAATCCTGACCTCAATCTCTGTAATTTTTCAGACATTAAGTAGACATTTTTTTGTGCAGAACTCATCAAATCATTAACTTGCAGCCCAGTTTTGGTCTTTTAATGAATTCCCAACAGAGAATGCCGTTTTGGAAAATTAAATATTACCAATTATTATTCGTTTGGTTAATAATATTCAGTCTAAGCTATGTATTCGCTGCCCAAAATACAATAAATAAATAAATAAAACCTTTTAGAATGTATGTTAAAATTTTATGAACTCAAAATCAAATGTTGGTATTCCTCCTTCACCCCTTGATTAAACCTTTTATTTTAGTCACACTCCTCCAATCATACGTTCGCGTAATTTCGAGAAATTTTTATTAATTATATTAAGGGCTAAGGTTACCTTAGTCAAGCAACTCAAACGAACTTAAAAACATTTGTAGAATGTGTATTTGATTTATGTTTTATTCCATTCTTTCTATAATAGAATTAGAGTTCAACGCCGAAACGAATGAAAACAGCACTGAAATAATTTTGCATTATCTTATGATGAAGGCTAACAACTACTCATACTGATAGTCAGTAGTTAAAATGGAAGACAATTTCTATGCAACTCTTGAGCTTGTCCTAAGGAGTTGAGGGTAATAAAATTAGGTTCAAATTGGGGATGTAACGAATATTCGGGAAGTATTCGGTATTCAGCTGGCCGAATACTTAACAGATATTCGGCTGATATATTCAGGGTAATAATTTTTTAAATGTGGTTTCAAATGTATATTGTATATTGTAAAAATTGTAAAAATATTGTATATTGTAAAAATATTATATATTGTAAAAATATATATGAATATATATGAAATACTATTCAGTACATTTATTAAAAAATCTCCTAACATGTATCCAATTTTAAGCTGCATTGTACATAATTGTTTTTAATAATGTTGCGCATCATTTATAATTGTAAAGCCTGAAATTATCTTGAAAGATCAATAATTGTTCAGCATTTTCAGGAAGCAGTCTGTTCTATTTGATTTCACGCATTTATATTATGAGCTTCAGAAAAGAAGAGCTCACTATTACTGTGCTTCCAGGAGTTGAAAGATATTTTCTTGCTAAATTTTCAAATCTTGGAAATTTTTCCGTTTTTTTCCTCCCACCAATTAAGTGGACATTCCATCCTAGATATTAGAATTTTTTTGGATAGAAATAAAAATTTACTTCTAATAAGTTTAATTTATCCACTGAATTTTCTTTTGTGTCTGTCATTGCCATGTTCTGCAATGATGCCATTTCTATTTCTGTTTAGAAAGACAAGAAGAGGGTTTCTCACGTTTTATTATTGGAATTAAGATATTTAGAATATTACAAAAAAAGCATCAAGGTGTACTTATTTTTTAAATGTGCAAATAATAAAAAATATTTTTTTCATTCAATATTAGAGCAGTATTTTATTTAAAATCAAAAGTAAATGTTTTTAAAAAGTAAATATTCGGTTGCCGAATATTCGGTATTCGATCTGAAATTTCATTCATTGCTCATTTGTTTATGGTCTAAAATCTGAATTTAAGAACAATTTAGATTTTAACGGATCAGTTTCACACAGAAGCACTACTGACCTTGGATTCTTAATAATAATGAGCTATGTGGTGCCATAATGTGCAGTCAGACATCCATCCAATATACTCTTTTAGAGTCATATTCCGTAGTTACCAGCCTTTCAACAGATTTAATATATCTCAGTAGAGAAAAATGTGCAGTTATATTTCTGTAAGTTAAAACTGGAGGCATTACTTTCATTAAGGTAATAGAAGGAAGGGGGGGGGGACAGCGGTTTTTTTTTACTGTCTGCAATATACTTTCCTTTTCTGTTATGATCGCAAAATGACTATTCCAGGAATGCAATAAACTGATATGAAGACGAATTTAGAATTATCTCGCCGCTGAAAATCTGCCACGATTGATTGGATGGATCACCTTCTCTTTTTGTTGTTTGTGCTTGAGACAGTCTGTGGATTAGTTATGGTCTATGGCTATGAAGGTCTAGTATGGTTTACGACAGTTTATGGTTAGTCTATTAATTTCAAAATTCCATTTCATAATATTCATGCTCTACTCTCTTTTCATCTCAGAATGTTTCTTTTTTACCTATTTGAATTAACTTATTCACTCGAAGAACGGATTTAGGAGAAATGTCGGACATAAAAAGGGAAAATTATCAGAGATTCGAACCTTTTGCCCGAAACATCTTAGCTTGATGATGCTTTAAGACTTGATTCGTCTGGCTTGATTACATCAGCCGTTTCATTCTGTCCGTAACGATTTTTATGTCACGCAATTTACAGAAATAATGTCATACTAAAAACATTAACATGCCATTAGTCTGGCGAAAGTGAAAACTCTGTTTTGAAGTTACAGTCGGACCTCTATTTAACGAAGTCTAAATCTCGAAAAAAAGTTCGTTATAGGGAAAATTCGTTAAATAGAGATTCACCTTTCAAAATACTTTAAATTACACAAAACAGATTTTAAATTCATAAACACTAAATATTAATTAAAAAAAAGTAATTAATCACACCTTTGTTTTGTAAATTAATATCTATTTGTTTTATATATCTTACCCATCAAAAAGAAATTTGAAAGGAAAACAAGAATAAAACAAAACATTGTTAGGGAATACACTGTATTTTCAATTTAAAAAACATAATTTTATATTAAAATTAATGAATTTTAATGACATTATCGCATTTATTATAACAATTACTTTTCAGCATACATCACCACATACGCCCTTAAATTTAATTACTGATAAAGTCTGTTAATTTTGTCTGAGTGTTTTGTTTGAAAAAGTGTTTTCTCTCATAATACGTCTCGCATCTTTGCAATGGACCAAAAACCCCTTCAGGCGTATTTTCTTCAAACTGTAATCCACGTCGGATTGTTTCAAATGATTTTAGCATTTCATCATACGAAGGTTTGCTGATTTCTGCAT
Organism: Araneus ventricosus; assembly: GCA_013235015.1. NCBI lineage: Eukaryota > Metazoa > Arthropoda > Arachnida > Araneae > Araneidae > Araneus > Araneus ventricosus. The sequence continues at coordinate 54,052 of BGPR01004706.1, read as the reverse complement.
CATGATCATTTCCATCTTCATCATCTTCGTCTTCATTACAATTCATTGCTGTATTGTTTTTATTTTTCACACTGTCCAAAATATCCAATTCAGTTACTGTTTCCGAGGTTTCAGCTTCAGAATCAAGTGAAAGAAAATCATCAATCAGCATATCATCATTAATTTCTTCTTTTTCCCTTAGCTGTACCCACATTTTTTAAGATCCTCTAAGAGAATATCGTCTTCGTCTTCCGTACTCGCCGAATTCTTATTGCTGACAAAGAATCCAGCTTGGCAAAACTGTTGCGAGTAGTACGATCGGTCCATCATAGTTCCATGCTTTGGAAATTTCTTATTTGCTTTCCCGTAAGTCGATCTTTGGCATGGATTAATTGTTCTCAAACGCAGTGATAACTTTTTTGATCACCTCTTGATCCACTGGCTGCAGTTTTGATGTAGTGTTTGGTGGCAAGTAAAAAACTGTAACATTTTTCAGTTTTTGGTTGATTTCCTTTGGATGGGCGGGACAATTGTCAAAAACGAGAACAATTTTGCGACACTGCAATCATACCTTTGTCCAACTTTTGAACCCATTTTTCCCAAATTTCTGATGTCATCCAAGATATTTTGTTAAAATCATAATCAACCTCCAAAGATTTTGCGCCTTTGAAACATCTTGGATTTTTGCTTCTTCCGATAACTAATGGTTTCAATTTCTGATGTCCAGTCATATTTGCACCTAATATGACAGTTAATTTTACTTTGCTTTGTTTTCCTCCAAAGCATTTTTTCTTTTTAAATGTTAATGTCTTTTGAGGCAAACATTGAAAAAATAAAGCAGTCTCATCTGCATTAAAGATGTTTTCTGGCTTATAGTCTTTTAAAATTTTCCTCAGTGTCTCTGTTATCCAATTTTCACTATTATTATCATCAACGTCATTTTTCAAGCCATCTATTGTTTCCTGAAATTCGTTGTATCCCAGTGCCTTCGCAAATTGAAGAGCTTTCTCAATTAGGAAAAGCCCAGAGAACGGAACAATTTTATCTCGAATTGTGTGTATCCACTTCAAAACTGCATCATTCACATCTCCACAGACACATGTTTTTAATCGTTTTTGAACAAGAATTAGATGAATCATAATTTTGTATCTTATCATGATTTTTTATTATGGTTGATAAGCTGTTTGGAGGAATACCAAATTTTAAAGCAATATCCTTTTTATTCTCGCCTTTATCCACCTCATGAATAATTAAATGTTTTTCTTTGATGCTCAAGCACTTTCGCTTTGACATTTTCCAGCTACAAGAACCGAAATACCAGCGCGACTCTAATCAACAATCTAGAAAACGGGAGACTAGTTCAAGGACACGGGACAGCTCCATTGACGGTGAAAGGGGGATATTGAAAGTTTTTCTAGTGAAGTGGAAAGTATATGTGGGGGTTGCACGCTTAGCGCACTTGTATGAAATCCAAAGAATGACAGTGATTTTACTACTCTCGGTGAGTTAGGCGATTGGTAAAACCAGTTCAAGGTCATTGATCACCATAAAATGTGTTAGTAGAAAGAAAAAGTTTGAAATGTTCAGAAATATTTTGAGAAAGAAGACGAAAAAAAATTGGATCACAAGAAAAATTTCGTTAAATGGAGAATGCACTTCGCTATTTGGAGGTTATTTTACGAAGAAATTCGTAAAATGTTCTTGGTTCCAAGGAAAAGTTCGCAAAATAGAGGTTCGTTAAATAGAGGTCTGACTGTATTGTGCAAAGAAAGCAATTTATTTTTCATGACATTAACATTGGCAAAAGCACGCGAGTGAAAGATTTGATGAAACAAAATTGGTTTGATTAATCATCTCGACAATTAAAAGCGTTGTTACAAAGTGAATAGAGGATCGAATTTCCTTTATATATTTTTTCTGAAGAATAATGTCTTTCCCTTCAGAACATGTTAATGGCGTTTTTCCCTTAATCTGAACATTCTCAATATGTGCGTTTACTCCCATAATTCAGAGTACACTTACTTTTTAAATAAATTAAGTTTAATAAATTAAATAATTAAAACTTTTAAGCATATATGCATATACAGGGTGTTCACTCTTAATTTAGTCCAATACATAATTTCTAAACCGTTAGAGATAGACATATAGTTGCAATTGAAAAAATGTTTAAAATGAAGGGAAGAATTACATTTTTATTTTTTGAGTCAATAAATATATTTCCGAAAAAGTCACGAATTCTAATTTTTTATATGGTCCCCCGGTCACATTAGTCATATTTAGTAAAATATACTTCATACACTAATATTTTAAACAGAAACAGTTCAATTCTTCTGTGACTTCAAATGACCGAGCTATGGAGCTTTGAATATCGCTGATTTAGACCACTTTACACCATATTAATAGCCACCTCGAAGACGATCCACCAATCAATGTGCAACTCTTTCTCGACGAGGTCGCTGATTGGTTTAAAATTTTGAAATTCAAAGCTCCATAACTCGGTCACTTTTAGTCACAGAAAAGTGGACTTTTCTTTATTTAAAATATTAGCTTGTGAAGAATGTTTTATTAAATATGACTGATAGGACCGGGGGACTGTTTAAAAAATTAGTATTCGTAACTTTTTCAGAAATACATTTATTGAATCAAAAAATAATATATATATATATAATGACATCCTTATTATATATGATCAAACAGAAACAAAGTAAACAAGACTATCAAGAAGCAAATCCTGTACTAAAAAGTCATAATTTGAACAATACAACCAAAATTAAAACAAAATCTAAAGAATTGAAAATACTATAGATACCATGAACAAAAAATTAAGTTTAAACATTTATATGTCAACATGTAAAAAAAACTCTGTTGGTATTAAAAGTATTGGAAAAGGCAATCCAAGTATATGGAGTTTTCAACAATTAATATAGCATCTTGGCTGTGGACAAGCTTTAGCCAGGTTAAATTAATTTTGCTGTACAAACCATCCCTGTTACTAAAGTTGTTGAAAAAACAAACAGGGTAATTTACCCTAAAATGAAAGAATTTAGAAAGAAAAATCATATACTAACCCTAACAATAAAGCATAACTTTATAGAAAGGACTAAAATTCAAGATAAAAATATGTAATACAACAATATATTGCACTAAAAACAGTAAATATATCATTCCATAAAATACCCATACTTTTAATTAAACATTAAATAATCAGTGTCTCTACTTATTCTTACCAGAATTCTACAATTTTAATAAAAATCGCCACTTAGCTTGACATCACAGATTGTCAAAACTAGATTTCCAACTATGAAACATCAAAATTGACCAAATAATATAATTAATTTTTGATATTAAGAATTAGTAAGATACCTATATTAAAATTCTCAAAACCATTTAAAAAATGTAATACAATTATTTATCTAGATATTATTTGAAAATTGGTAAAAATGTCTATTAAAAAGGAAAATTTCAATTGAAAGATCCTGGCGCAATCTATGTAATAAATCTGAAACCAATAGATCAATAACCAAATTTGAATAAAATTACACATTACAAGTAAAATATGAAATATATATATTCCCTTCATTTAAAGCATTTTTTCAATTGGAACTATATGTCTATCTCTAATTGTTTAGAAATTAGCTATTGGGAAGCGATAAGAATGGACACTCCGTATACAATTAAGCACATATACGAATATACGATTTCAAAATTCAGTGTGCCTTGTTTAGTTTAAGTTAAGATTTGCTCAAAATTTCCCAGCTTGAAGTAAAACGAGGGCCATTTATGGGACAGACCTTATTATATTGAACCGTGGTGAGATGACGAGGACACCCCTCTCCAAATTTCCATGCCACAGGGATGGCGGTTATTGCGAAAATAACCGGTTTTCGGTTATTCAGGTTATTTCACCTCTGGTTCAACCTGGCGGTTATAACCGCTCAAAATAACCGGTTTTCAGTTTTTTTTATGAAAAAAAAACGCCGTTTGCAGACAAAATTTTGTATTAATATTGTTTTCACAGGAAATCAATCCATTGGCCATTATTTATCTGTTCATAAAGACTCTTTCAGTAATCCGCCAACCAACAGACGCCTCGAGGAAGCGGTTGTCGTTGATTGGCCTAAGATGATGAAGCTTCGTAACTTGGTAAATTTTAGTCTAATCGAACCAAAAGTCGAACTTGTCTTCCGATCCGGGTTTTTTACCCGGTTATTGGATTTAAAAAAAAATAAGCGCTTATAACTGGGACAAAAAATAATCGGAAAAAAACCCGATTAATCAAAACAAAATAAAAACCGGTTTTCGGTCAAAACCGGTAGGTTTTTCCACACAAGTGGAGGACAGATTTAGCGTGCGCCAGGCTGACATACACGACGGATCTTGGGTGAAATCAGGTTTTGAACCTGGATCCCTCAGATTCAGAGGTCTTTTCCACTAGATCATCGAGGTTCATTCGTCAGTTTTGTCTGGAAATGGGCTGATTCGCTTAGTTTGAGCACGAAAGGTTTCTGTGAGTTTTAACTAACTCAATCATTTCTTCAATGACGAAATAGAGAAGTTCACGATCTGGACAGTATAAACGAGAAGAAGAAATTTTCATTTTCCCTAGCTGTACCTCCTTATAGGAGAGATGGAGACATTATTAACTCCATTATCCGGCAAAGAAAATGGAAATCAACCTTGGAGTTTCTCAGACAACGTAAAACTAGAGATTGAAATGCATGTTATACTCACTAGACAGTATTTATCTCTGGGGCGGCATTCCTTAAGGTCTGTCTGATTGTAGGTGTAGCAGGGTATGACGGAGCCAGTGCCATCTGGCGTGTACTTTCCGCATCTGTAGCATTGGAGAGCGACAGTCATGGAGACTGAAATAAAAAAATAAAGATTTAAATCGCATTTCAAGTATCCAAAGAATGAACTCATCAGCATCTTACATTGGCATTCTGAATATGTTAAACAAGAAGCATTTTGTCACTTTTAAAAATCCTAGACAATATCATGTTTGAGGCAATCATATTTGACAGTTTTGCACAGACCCAGAGGAGATAGATCGCAGTTATCTTTTAAGAAATATATGGAGCATCTTTTAAGCAACATATGGAGGGTACTATCATACAAGTAATATAAGGAGCTGAGAATGATAGATGATAATGCGCATAAAAACTGTTCATGAGATAAACATATTTCTCTCCCCTTAGGTAAAGAGAGCATAGGCCAGGTCGTAAAGGGAGTAAAAATTCTAGAAGAGGCAAAAATCTGATGCCAGCCACAGTGGAAGCAGAGATTTAGCATTTGCTGAGAGTGAGCGTGAAGATTCTCCCGGAGAGGTAGGTGAGCCCCTCTCCAACTGCGACTGCTTTTTAACCTATGCATGCTACAATTTATTTGAAAACTTTCATCAGACGCACCCTACTCTTCCACCCTCTCTCATCCTCATAGCTCTAGATTTTATGAAATTAAAAGAGGAAATGTTCTTTTCCTTATATCTCCGGACAAAAGGAGTCTATCTTCGTCTTCCGGCTTGCCTACGGGAATTTTTTGTAGCAAGAAATTCATCTCCTCCTATTAATGGTACCACCTTTATTTATCATATAAATTTACTCCAATTGACAGAACAATGAATGCTTATAACTGTTTGAACGAATGTAATAAATTTGCAAGTTTGAACCTACCAGTGCGCATCTCGTGTGCACCACTAGTCCATAGTCACAGTAAAGAAAGCCCGCAGAGACCACGGGGTGCACACATCATTCGCACTTTTCAACCGTATTTCGTTACATGAATCATAAAAAAATCACAATACGTGACTACTATACGAGTTGCTCAGAAGCCAAAGCGGATAAGTTAATTGTTTGATGTCTTCTGGTTTTTTGTTAATTTTGATGGAATTAATAAAATTATGTTTAGTTATTAAAGGATTTACTCCTTGCTTCATTAGAAGACTTTATATACTTTCACTAATCAAATTAATAAAACAAAAATTTATAAAATTATTGTATTAAAAAACATGAATTTTCTCAATCTTTTTTCTAGACTTATCCGCATTAGCTTCTGAACGTCTTAAATGTTACTTTCAGAAAATTATAATAAAAAAGAAAGTGTCCAGGGAACCGCCAAATTTTAACATTACTGTGGTCAACCTGTTAGAGATTTGACAACCGTATGCGAATTGAGCAGGAGTTTAAGAAGATCGAGAGTATTGAGGAATAGAGAGCAGGTCTATAAAGAATAGCTTTTAATTCACAATTTACAATGAAAATTAGGCCACGAGGGAATTTAGGGGACCGGCCAAAAATTGATGAAGTCGAAAAGAGATTTGGGCTCACCCCGTTTCACAGAAAGCTGATAATGGTTTGCAACTTTCATTGTGTGATGTGCGCAATACTTACATGCATTTTCGTAAAAATATCACAGACATTTTGGAAGATATAAAGGTTTCTTTAAAAAATCCCAAATTTTTCCGCATGCTTTTTGCTTATAACTTGCAGAGTTTTCAACCAAATTGTATGACACTTACAGAATACGTGACAATATGTTAGAGAAGCGTTGTATTAAAATTTGAAGTAAATCCAAAGAATAGTAGATAACATATGAGTATTTGTAATAAACAATTTTTAACTGCACATGTGCGAAACTTAGCGTGATTTTTCTTTCATAACTTCAAAGACAGATATATAGAGTAATTTATATAAAAGAGTTTAGTTAAATACCATAAAGATTCAGAGTGATATCGACATTTTGGCCCGCGCTGTATTATTTTAAAGGCCATTTGCTGCCACCAGATGGCGTTGCGCATCCATGTTCCTATGTGATTTTAGATCCTTGCCATATGCCTGACCTACTTTTAAGGTTTGGCCAGTTTTTTTTTATAAAATCACCCTGTATGTATATATATTGCTTTTAATTGCTGAATATCTTGCGATCTCACTTCATGGATTTGCATTATATTTTAAGCTATTATTCTTAATTAAATAATTAGACAATTTCAGAGCAGGACATTCAATCAACGGACATTTTAGGCAAAAGGTTACATTTACATATATCTTAGATATCAGCTTTAGGACAAGACAGTTGCGTGTTCGAGGCTTATTTACGCAGCAAATGTGCCCTGTAAGCCTGCTTTGTGCACATTAAATATGTCTGGGTGAACGTCAAATCGCCTGTGTAGTGTAGAAGTCCGAATAGGGGATGCTGACTCAAGTGCCGTACTTGCTATCTGATCATGATTCGAAATTACGAGATCCGTCAAAATTAGCCTTTGTCTAACTTCAAAGCGGAAAGCTAATCTAACTAAACCAAATTAAACTATGTTCATATCTACCGGATGGCCACTTAAATAAGAGCTACTCCCTCTTAACTTCAGAACGATGACAACTATAGTCGTGAAAGTAGTGTCTATATATAGTAAGATGTATATGCGTTATTGCGATGAGACCCCTTACAGCGCCACCTAGTGGTAAATTACGGAGTTAGCGTTCCTATCTTTAAAACGGTAAAAATAATAGAAAAATGTCAATTACAAAATTCTAGAGGGTTACTGATTTAGTACAAAAAGACGCCTAGTGCAAATTAATAAGAACAGAGCGCTCAAAATGCACATTTGATTATTCTCGATTTTTGAAGCTATGACGTCACAGAACGGTTTACAAACAGAACAAACAATTATCTCAAGATACCTTAATTTTCGGTGTCCAAAGTGCTCTCCGTCATCTACAATACAGATATGAGCCCTTGTTTGAATTTCACTTTGCACATGTTGTAGCATGTAGTTGGGTGCGCTAGCACAAGCAACAGTAATACGTCATCGAAAGTCCTGCAATGTTGGTGGAAAGGTCACATACACCTGGTATTTGAGTTATTCCCACAGGAAAAAGTATAATGGGTCATTTTTTGTCCGAAAAATAACATTTTCTCCTTTTGTCCATGTCTTCTAACGTTACAATTTCGGAAAATGAGAACAAACAAATGTGCATTTTAAGCGTTCTATTCTTAGTATTAATGTGTATAAGGTGTCTTTTTGTACTAAATCGATAACGCTGTACAATTTGTGATTGACATTTCCCCCCTATTTTGTACCGTTTTCGAGATAGGAACACTAACTCTGGAGTTTGCTACCAGGCGGTGCTGTAAGGGGTATCATCGCATAGCGCATAGACATTTAACTATATCTAGACACTACTTTCATGACTATAGGTGCCGTCGTTCTGAAGTTAAGAGGGGTGGCCCTTATCTAAGTGGGTACCCTATATATCGGGCATATAAATTGTAAATTTCTTCACTAGATACTCTGTTTAATACTTCAAGCGGAAATGCACTTCATTAAATATAAAATTAATTTGTTATTAATCAGTATCAGTAAAACTTCAGATCCCTTTTCAACTCTTGGTTTACTTGCTCATGGTTAATTATTCCTCTGAAAACCTGACGGCGCCTCAGCGTTTTAAAATTCGAGCCTTTTAACGAAACAAACAAGCTTTCCACGTCAGTTTGCCCAGGATCTTGATACTCTCTAAGTTCGGTAATTGAATCGAGTCTGATTATTTCAAGAAAAATCTCCCCTCTCGAAACTTTTCCGCGGAGCGACAAGCAGCGGAGAACTGGGGAAGACAAGCTTTCTGGTCCGCTGATCACGTAAGAGCCGGAAAACGAATGTTCTTGAACACCCCCGAGAACAAAATATTCGATCTCACGTTCCGCTGCCACTCGAAACAACTGAATTTGAAGCGAGAATAAAACGAGTGAAAACGAAAAGTTATGAAAAGGCAGAATTTTCCGGATAATTGATTTCTCCTAAAATGAACCAATTAGGTGAATTCTAATTCCAAGCAGAATTAAATTCGAACGCACGGCGCAAACTGAATAGTTAAGGACCGACAATGAAATTTTTAAAGTGGTTTCTGGAAATTAGGTCGCGCGTGCTTATTTATACAAACGATCCTGGGGTAGTAATATTGAATCTGGGAACATGGTCTTCGTATACACCATATTATATATTTTGGTGAGGAATAAAAGGATACTAAGCTATATACAAGGCTATCTCCACAGATTTAATTTAATAACTTCAGGGTATTGTAGCTGTGGAGGCATAGGAAGTAAGTTACATTATGCAACTGAATGTCCATTAACAGAATATTGGCATCTAAAGAAACCTGTGTCCCATCTTATTCATGTTTGGTTACTCCAAATTGCTGGTAATCAACAGTCAAATCTACAATATCGTTAGGCTTATGCTTGCCAGCAGTCAGCTCTTCAGTCCAGATCCTTAAAAATCAGATCTGCCAACTGCTCTCTCCTACTTCATTCTCTCATTGTGTACGAAGTTCAGTAATAAATAGTAACAAAAAAACCCATCAAGAAAGTCTTTCTAGTGAAACCATGGACTCTTCTACTGATAGAGACTCTTCTAGTGATACTGCTATTATTGAAGTTTCCTTGTTTTAGTTATTTAATTTATTTCAAAATGTTTCTTTAGGTTGCTAAATTGCTTTTTTAAATTTCTTTTTCTCGTATGCTTCCACTTCTTGTCCATCTAAGCAGATTACAAAGAATCACTTTGATTCTAGATACGGTGACATGAAGTGGTGTTATATATATATATATATATATATATATATACTACATCCCTCCGAGCGGCGCAAACGTCTTTTTACGTTTTCCGTGTTAAGTTCAAAACCAGATAGCTCGTATTTATAAGTATATATATTTTTAAACAATCTTGGATAAAGTATTCTTAAGATTTCAGAGATATATACGAAAATTACAATAATAATTTACACAAATGTATCAGCTGCGAACAGAGCAACAAAACTAGGTATACAAGTTATGATATTTATCATAAAGCGACCTTGTTAAACTGCCCAACGTACATCAGAGAAATAGCGAAGTACAGGGAAACAATAGACTACTAATAGTTTCTTACATCCATCAATTCTTTCATTAATACAAAGAAAAATAATCAGCAGCAGTCAAGTGTGAATATGGAATTTGAATATAATGATTAAACAGATGATTTAATTTTTTTCACTACATAGGCTAGAAATTGTCATCATGATTTTTATTCATAGAATTAAAGCAAGATTTTTTGTCTTAGCTTTTCAAAATGGATATCTGAAAGCAAAGAATTTCACTTTCTTAGGTTCTTTCTACAGACTCTTAACTTTGTCATGGTTAAACTACAGATTGGGGAAAAAAACCTATTCATAAAGACAGAAAGTTCTTGTGGTAACACCATGGACCTTCTAAACACTATTCGAAAGGATTTTATGTTTATTTTTCTACTCTTCTTTTATTAGTTTATTTTTTATTTTATTATTCATTATTATCTTTTCTTTTTTTATTAAGTTCTCTTGTAGCTCCTGCTTCCACTTCCTGTCCGCCTAAACCGATTATAAAGAATCATAATGATTCTAGACACAGGAGCATGAAGTGGTGTTATTTATATATACAAGATTCCCAATCTAATCGTGGACCAATAGCTAATCTCTAAACCGTCAGACATATATTTCCAGATGGAAAAATGCTTTAAATGATTTACAGAATTATATTTATGCCTTCTGGGTACATAATGTACTGCTGAAAAAAATCTGTATTTTTAAAACAGTCCCCCGACCCTGTTATTCATATATTTTCAAGTATTTTTGACACTAGCATTTTAATCAAAAAGTTCCTGCGACTAAAATTGATAGAGTTATAAAGATTCTAATTTCGCTATTTTATATAATTTTAGACCAGTTCAATAGCCGGCTCGAGGAAGACCCTCAACGCGCAGCACTTGTTCAACGCGGCCGCAGATTGGTTTAAAATTATAAAATTCAAAGCTCCATAACTAGGTCAGATTTAGTCTCAAAAAAGTGAAACCTTTTTTGCTTAAAATGATAGCATGTCAAGGATATAAATACGAAATAAGGGAAGATTTAATTGTGAAATAGTTAAAAATACAAATACAAAAATAATAACAAACAACGAGGAGGAATAAGAATCCGGTGGATGACGTCATCAGAGGCCATTCATCCATGCGGATTCAAAATCAGAATAGGTTTTCTGTAGAGGAAAAAGACTTTAAGGTCTATATTTAATTTGAATTTTCCTCTAAGGCCTGAACCTGTTCCGGAATAAATTGGAAAGAAAAACATTTATTCACAAGGAAGAAATTCAAAACAGTCTTTTAAACATAGTCTGAAAAGAAGGGCTTAAAATGTCTTACTTCTTAAGTAGTGGAATGGAAAAAGAAAGAGCGACTTTCCAAAGCCAACTTTGTTTATAGGTGTGCGCACCTATCTTTATCTAGTGAGGGAAACACTAACCTAAAAACTTAAATAATTTTTTGTTGATTTTACATAGAGATTTTTTTGTAGTTTTTTTAGATTTTTTTTAGTATGCCAAGAATATTTTACTAAATATGACAAACAGGATCGGTGGATTGCACAAAAATTTAGACTTCAAAATTTTTTAAGCAGTACGTTTATTGAATCAAGCAACGTAAAATAGAATTCTTTACTTCATCTAAAGCATTTTTACAATTGCAAGTATATGCTATCTCAAATGGTTTCGAAATTAGCTATTTGACCACGTTTAGAGTGAACACCTGGTAAACGTAATGAAGAGCAAGACGTTTTTTTAAAGATTTGAGTCATCTATTAAAGCAATTCCAGTCGTTTAAATCATATAAACTTTTCTTTAAAGTCTTCACATATTCTTTAAAGTGATGAAACATTATTTTAGGACCTCCAGAATGTTTTTTAGCAAAGTCTACTCAATGGCCATGCTCAGATCTTATGCGCAATGCGACGTTGATCTCGAAGTGTCAAAAATAGAAAGAAACCTGATGAACATTGTTTATGAGGCCAAAGCTCACAAGTTTTATACTTTCGAAGCGGGGGAATCCCCGCATTTTTGCTGATTCAGAAGCTTTATAGGGTTCATGATGTTCTCGTTCGGCAGTTTTATCACTAGACCGTGATTTTTGAGTTGAGGTTGGAAAAATTAAATGTTCTCTCTACTCGCTATAATTGAAGATGAAGTGGCTTTGTTCTCAAAAATTATTTTAAAGAATTTTAATTGAATTTATTTCATATATCGTTGATTTTTCTCAGTTCTCTTGGAAAAAGGTGCAAAAAACACCTTGCTCAATAGTTTAGGTAAGTTAAATTAAGAGAACTAGTACGTTCTCGACAACGTAAGTCATTGACATTTTAGTGGTAAATAAAAAGTTTTTTTTCGCAATTAAACATAATATTTGATGTAAAATATAGTATATATATATATATATATATAGATAGAATGTGATCTTTTCATTACAAATAACATAAAAATATTTAATTTTTAACAGCAAATCGAAAATGTGCTTTATTCTACAAGTACATAACCACAAATTGGTACGCCCAGAAAAAAAATTCCGAATAAAACCACTCGAAAATTAGCAAAATATGTGATTAAAGGTTCGATAATCAGAGTTTAAAAATTATTTTCTTTTTAATATACTTAAAATAAAAATTTTAAAAAACTTTGAATAGCGTATATCTTGAAAATCTGAAAAATACATGATATCTTTCAATATAAATAGTATCTTAAAAAGATATCACTGCTCAGAAATAAATAAAAACAGCTTTAAAAATGCATAATGCTTATAAATATTATAGTATAAAATCTTATATCTGTGAAAAGAAAATTTTATGTATGCTCACCTAAACTTGGAAAAAAAAATGTTTTGAGAAAAATGTAAAAAAATAAATAGTATATATAATTTTTTTTATCAAACTAGTTCCTGTTGTTTAATCTATGGGCTTTCGGCTTTTCAAACCCATACATATTATACATTTCCTGAATCGGTGAAATATCACCTATTTTATGAGACTAAAATTGATAAATCGATTTTTTGATGGTAGAAAACTTCTCAGTTTTCTTAACGTCCCATGTTGAAGCTACATAAGGGTTATTTTGGGGCAGGCATCTTATAAGGAGCCACAAATCTTTTCTTTCAAGTGCTTAAAAAGGGGAAAAACATAAGAAAGGCGCAATTCGGGTCCTCGCAGTAGATTTTTCGTGAAAACGTCGGGATAAAATCATGAAACAAGTGTTTCGCATTACTATGCAATTTAATTATCAATCTCTTTAATACAATATTTACACAGAGTAGTATAATGGTTACAGAATAGATAAATCACAAGCTACCACAGACTGTTGCTATGCCATGCGATAAACTTGATTTATCTATTCTGTAACCATTATACTACTCTGTGTAAACATTGTATTAAAGAGATTGATAATTAAATTACATATTAATACGAAATACTTGTTTTATGATATTTTCCCTATGTTCTCACGAAAATTCTACGGCGCGGACCTGCACTGCGCCTTTATGTTTTATTTAGCATAGATTTTCATGTCGCTATTCGTTGTCAGTAAATAGAGCTACATTTCGCGTACGCACAGTAAAATATTATTTACTACAAATGCTCATATTTCCCGTAATATTCAAATTTTTGATTTCAAATTTTAATACAATGTTTCTTTTACGTATTGTCAAGTATTCTGTAACTTTCGTAGAATTCGAAAGAAAAGTCTGCATGTTCTAATCGAAAAACATGCGGAGTTTGAAATTTTCAATTTAATACCGATTTTTACTTACATTCTGGTAAATATTTTTATTGTCTCACTTTGGGTATTAGTAATACTCCTCAAGCTCTTTAAAATGACACCAGAATCAACCTCCTATCTAAACGCGTTTCCACGCTACACTTATTTATAACCTTACATAAAGTTAATTCATAACGATCACGCGCATGCGCCTACACTGGTACGATGACGCCACAGGCAAAAACATACTTTGCGACAAATTCTTACAGATATGATCTATCTGTTGTGGGGTCAACCATTCTTTTCGCATGATTAGTCTCATAGTTATTAGCGATTCAAATCTAACGGTATTTTGTCACACAAGAAAGTTCGAGCGATTATCACTGTAACGAGCGGGAAGATGTTTTCAAGGCAAAAAAAACTTTCCTGTTTCTTCCAAAATAAACAATGCTTAAAATTTAAAGAAAGGAAAAGAAAGTCACATAATACTTTTGGTACAGTAAAGCACATTTTATACGTTTCTCATTTATACGTCGTTTCATCACAGTCCCGATTCTTTCGTATTTATTTTAATGATAAAGTACTTTGCTTATACGGCGCAAAGATTCGGTTATACGTCGTTTCCCTTCTTTCTAACACATGAAAATTTCCTCCTTTCTAATATACCAGAAAACTGGATCACTCCCGCCCTGCCTAAGCATCCGGGCAACCTCAATGACGCCGCTGCAGTAGCTCGAGTACTGAGACCGGAGTCCTAGTAGCCATCACTGGCTACAGCCTGACCTCTCCCGTAGGAGGTACGTACTATCAGTGGAGGGATCCAAACCCCACAAAGGGGAAGCGAGAACCCACTTACTTATCTAGCGGCTTCTCATCAGTGAACTCGCGGTGCTTTTCTAATATATGAACTGTGATAGAGATATCACGACTTTGAAATTATTCACAATTGATGAATTAATAGATGACAAATTGTCTGGTGTTAATTTAGGTAACGAT
>BGPR01004706.1:12699-35995 GCA_013235015.1 Araneus ventricosus | reverse complement strand
ATTCGTCTATTCGTATATATGTAGCTTAGCTTAGTTTTATTAACGTCCCGTTTTGAAGCAACACGAGGGCTATTTGGGGATGGACCTCGTAAATTTGAAGCACAGTCAGATGACAAAGACGACATCTGAGCTGGCACTCCCTCTCCAGATTTCCGCACCACGCCAATGGGAGGACGTTTGACCCCCCCCCTACGTATGATTTAACAATGCTTTTTTGGATTCGGAGAGATAAGAAAAGTGGAAATTCATCAAAATGATGTTTTGACGATTACAGTACTTTCTATTACTAAAGAGAGTCTAGCGCTCCTAAGAGCAGGCATGTGAAACGAACTGCGCAGCTAAGGAGAGTCAAGCGTTTCTAAGCGTAGGCTTATGAAACCAAGTGATCAGCTAAGTAGAGTCTAGAGTTGCTAAGCGCAGGCTTATGAAACCAAGTGAGCAGCTAAGTAGAGTCAAGCATTGCTAAGCGCAGGGTTATGAAATCAAGTGAGCAGCTAAGTAGAGTCAAGCGTTGCTAAGCGCAGGCTTATGGAATCAATTGAGCATCTAATTAGAATCGAGCGTTTCTAAGCGCAGGCTTATAGGACCAATTGAGGAGCTAAGTAGAGCCATAAGCGTTGCTAGCGATATTTATATGAAGTTGATGTAAATAAAATGAAAATAATTCTTCAAATAGTAATCGTTTTACACAAAATCAGTTCGACCAATTTGCGAAACCGTGAAGGCTTCTGCAAACTTCATTCATGCAAGTGGGTAAACGCTTCGTACAGTATGTTCTTGTTGATTTCTAAAAAGTTAATGCGTTCACTGCCATGATTCCCGCCTGTGATTTGAACTTTCTATCTAATTAGATGACCCCTTCTGCCAGTGGCGAATTCAGGGGGGCTATGGGGCTGCAGCCCCCCAGAGCTAGACCAAAATTATTTATTTTATTTAAATTCGCTACAGCAGTTTTTTCTTAATCTCCTTTTAAAAAAAGTGACATTTCTTCCTGGCTTTTGACAGACTCCAAAGTTTTCCCACTTTTGTACTCATCACTCGTATTTGAAGCGTTATCCTGAAGAAAAAACATGTGCTTTAATTTATTTCATTGTTGTTCTTATTAAATTATCGAAAATGCGTTTATGTTTATGATTATTGTCAGGTGAGTCAAGCTCTGTAAGTTAAAGTGCTTTGGTTTACATAAGCATAAGGTTATTGACTAATTTTTTATACCTCAGCGACCCAAATCTGGGGATTCGCCTGGTCCTTCCCACTTTCTCTTATCTACAGTTGAGAAGTGTCACCTGATTGATAGATTTGGAATCAAAAGGCGTGATTGACAGGATAGCGACGTGTTACAAACCATAAGCTTTAAGCATTCACAACGTTTATTCAAACATTCATCTTCAAGAGACGTGGATGAATTTTAGTTTTTCAAAGAGAAAATGAGATCTTAACCGCAAGTTTCACGGATGCCATGTCTGGAGATGTTTAATCTTCTATGCAAAAGATCGAGGTCGGAACTTCAATTCGATTCATTAAATCTGTCTTAAGCTTACAATCTGTTTTATAAGGGTGCCACTTGGTGCTTTTCGATTCTTTCTGCTCCAAGACAATTCGGTCTTCTCACTCTCTATTAAAACACGGGACATTTCCTTCACAGTGGTAGGAATTGAAAGAGGTGTTACCTGTAGCTGAAACCTGCGAGAAAGAATTGAGGCCGAGGCAGGGCCTTTGTGAGCTTGCATGTCCATCCCCTCTCCTCAAAAATGGTCTCTCATCCTCATTGTCAAATTAAAGAAGAGTGATATTTCTTCTGGCGCAGAGAATGATGAATCATCGCGCTACTTGAGACACTTTTATTGTTGGGTTTTTTTCTGTCATCATCAAGTCACTTCCACTGAGCAGTTACAGTCACAGCATCTCTGGTAGCCACTGATAATGTGTTCTTTATCAGTGATAGGAGGTAAGAGTTATGATGGAGATTGACGTGCAGGGCTATTTAATTTCCAGCTGCTTAAGATTAGACCATTATAGATCCCCTCCTCAAAACGTTATGAGCTTCAGAAAAAAGCATGGAAACCTTTAAAACAAAATATAAGGAGGCCGAAGAGAAATGGGTGAAGATCTCAAAACTCGCATGAATGACGAATTTACTAAAAACTGATAAAACAAATATAAAATATTATTTTCAAATATTTGAAAATTTTTCAATATTAGCTGCACGTGTAACACATAAATGCAGTTACTTCAAAACAGTTCAAGTTCTTTCGAGTTGACATTTTTAATATTCTCCCTGGTGCTTTTAAATGCGCGAAATGTTTGCATCTTTAAATGTGCATTCTAATTTTTGTCTTTACATACTTTTCAAATTTTAGCGCCGTTTTGAATTTCGACGTGTTATGCGATCGACCATTTTAAAA
Organism: Araneus ventricosus; assembly: GCA_013235015.1. Lineage (NCBI taxonomy): Eukaryota > Metazoa > Arthropoda > Arachnida > Araneae > Araneidae > Araneus > Araneus ventricosus. Next base: position 33,590 of record BGPR01004706.1, on the reverse strand, counting down.
TTTTTTAGGTTTAATTTTCGACACTTTGATTTTTTGCGAGTGTTTAATTATTTTGTATCTTAAGTTCAATTTATTTTATCTTAAGTGTGTTTTACGTCTTTACAACTTTTAAACTTTGTGTTTTTTTAGAATACTCGGTGCTTGTTGTTTTGATTTTTTAACCCTTTGTCCTTTTGAAATGGATCACTATTTTTAAAAAAAAATACGACTTTAGAATCATAGATTTATTTATTGTTTTTTGTGATTGTGTTTTCGTTTTTAATTATATATGTGTTTGACCAAAGTTTTACTGGTTTTTGAGTATTCTCTGTTTCAACTTGCTCTCTAGCGCATTTTTACCATTATATTATGTTTTTTTGTTCTTTCTGTGTTTATAAGACCTTCTAAGTGGAGTTTATCCCTGTAGTGTGCTTTTCTTTTAAATCAAATAACTTAATAAACAGAAGGTTTTATGAAACTTATATTTGTTAGTATCATTCTTTTACACTTAAATTAGTAAAATCAGGCAAATACTAAAGCTTTTGTCGCGTTTTCATATGCATTCTACCGGATATTACTTACAGAGTTTACTTTTCCCCCCATTTTCTTTAATTCTACTAAATCTATGCAAAAACCCCTTATTCAGTGGTTCATCGAAGATTCTGAATAGGTATAAGAGGAATGTAGGGAGAAAAATAAGGTGTCGTTCTCTCCTACTGGTGTCCAAAAAAGTAAGCACTATTCTTTTTAAGAGCTACAAAATTGGCATTATAGGATGCTATGTTCGCAATTATTTCTGAGAATCATGTTCTACTCATCGTCGAACCTCACTTTTCACAGCGAAGATTTGTCACATGATGGGATTAGGGGACCGCCAGAAGGGAGTGTGAGGCGGAGAGTAATTTGACCCACTGTTTCACAGAAGCTGATAACGAGATGTACAACTTTCATCAATGTTCTGATTTGCATTATATTACATTGTTTTCTTAAACACAGCACAGATAGTCAGGAAGATATAAAGTTTTCTTAAAAACTCCCAAATTTTTTTCGGCATGTTTTTTTGATTATAACATGCAGAAATTTTGCATTTAAATTGTACAAAGTCACGGAAAAAAAAGAAACACTGTTGAAGCGACTGTGTAAAATTTGAATTAAAAAGTGAATATTACAGGAAATATGAGCATTTGTACTAAATAATGTTTTCCTGCCAGCCGCGAATCTTAGCATAATTTTTCTTTCACAGTTTCAAAACCAGATATAGGGCAATTTATCTGAAAAGAAAATTCCAGTTCAATACAAAGTATTTAGAAAGATATCAGCGTTGCAACATGGTGAATTTCGAGCACACTCTAAGAGAAGCTAAATGATGAGGGTTTTCCTATGTCTTGAGCTTGAATTATGGATAGTAATCATAATTTAAATTAATATATTTAACTTATAAAATATGCATGTAGTATTTCAGGATATTCAACTTTCATAAAATTCAATATATTGTCTGTAAAATGTAAGATTTTTTCTATAGGAGAATGCCAGGAACGGTGATGACTAGGTAACAGGCCACAGTTCCATTACCATGTACTTGCCATTCAAAGACCCGCCACTATACAGGGCAGGATCTAATGCTATGATTATCAATTGATAGGATGAGTAATATGTTTATGTTTTTAATAAACTACGCTTATTTAAATTTTGCTTACGTGTTTGGTATCATTCTTTCTAAGAATTTATCTACTTTCAATCCGACGATATTTAGGCCAAAATTTTAATGCGTATCAAGACTATAGATAAACAAATTTGCAAATAATAACATTTCAAAATTTTCAAACAAACACGTGGCACTTTGATACGGCATGAAAAAACACCAGTAGTAGTCATTAATTTGTTTTAAAACTTTTTTAATGAAAGGTTTTCTTAATTTAACAGGTGGCTGCTACGAAATTTGATGCCATGGGTGAGGAGGAGCCCATTTACTCTCAATACCCTATAATTTCTTAAATAACATTTTAGAGTACATGTATATTTTTAAAAGTTCGTTAGCGGCACATGTTTGCGATTTTTAATTTGCCCTTTAAGTTAAAGTTTCAACTATAAAAATGGTTTAAAAGCAATCGTGTAATTAATGTTATTGAAAATAATCACTTCTTATTTCATTTATCTTAGGCTACTTAGTTTCAAGATGGAATGAGGATATAAGTTATACTTTTCAAAGTATTTTGTGATTAAAGGATTAGTATGTCTCCCCTCCCCAAGATCTTTAGATGATGCAAACAATTGTAGATAGCAGTCAAAATTATTATTTCAAATAACTCATACAAATCTTTATTGCGAGTAAAACTTCTGGTGTATATAAGGCTAATTTCATCTCTTTAACTGAGACTAACAATGCATTATTTGAAATCAGTTATGTACATTTACATTAAATTTAGCTATTAATTATGTATAATTTAAGCATATTCAAATAGTTGATTAAATATTTACAATTCAAACGGTGACAAAAAGCCATTTGTAAATTATTTGTATTTCTGAACAAAGACATTCAATCATGACTGTACATATTTCACCAGTTTATTCACGATACAGAAACAGAAATGGTGGAGCTTATTTGCATTGAATAAACATTATGATATATAAATCCGTATGTAAAAAACGCCGTGCCGATGAGCCTTTTTTGAATAGAATCAGACGAAAGATGTATACATCCATCAAATCACTAAAGATAAAACTTTCCAGTATTTCCATTATACGATTTCGCTCTATTAATAAGGCACACAATGAAATAATGAAATCACCCGAACGGTCTTTTATTTAAATATGAGCCTTAGAAGACATGATTTACATGACTTAAGGCACTCATGGAACACTGACCAGCGTATAAGCAGCAAAATCGGCATGAATAATAACAAATTAGCTATTAAGTCTCATTTTATGCATAAAATTCAATTTATCTCTCTGGTAAAATATGTTTTACCTAGTAAAGAAACGATGCATTACTAATATAATAGCCCAGATCTCTCGCTAACGCTCTGAAGTCACCAACAATAAAACACGAGCCATAGCACTGCGAGACGTTCATAGCATTATTTCAGTATTAAACCTGAATTTCAATAGTTTGAAATTTAAAGTAATTGTTGTTTTAATTTCCATTTAATAGCTCTAAAATGACATTTCTATCCATTGACTAAAATTTCTCTCTCTATGATGAATAGTTCGAGAAATTTTTAAATTCGTAATCATATGAAATTAATTTCCCATTTTCAATAGAAGAAGTAGAAAATTACATAAATTGTTATATTTATAACTCTAGTATAGTTTAAAGACATACGGTATCTCATTATTTATTGCAATCCGTGATGATATAATTGTCTATTTTGTAGCAACGTTTGACAACGAAAGTACTTTGTTTCAGAAATAGATTTTCTATCTATCTAGATTATATCTACCAATTTTCTAGATTTTTTTAGACAAGAGGAGTTTTTGAATGAAAATATGTCCAAATAATATATATTTCCAGTCATAAAACAAAGATTTATCTTATTTGTTTTCAATCAATGTTAAACATTTCTCTCGCATGCTATCTATTTAAGCACGTTAAAAATTTGACAGGAAATCTCTCTCAGAATGAAGAGAGGCAATTTGCACTCGTCATACCATATTGGTGATTTCTGGATTTTAGAAATATATTTCATACCAGTGAAAATATTTTTCATAATAATTCTGCAAAACAAGAATTTGCCGATTACAGAAATGCGAGTGCCACTTTAGCCGTAATTTCATTTGTGCCCTACATGGATTACTGTCATTATATTGTTGCAATAGTCCACGTTAGCAGTCTCTATGATGGAAAAACAGACCAAGAAGCAGGATAATTGAAGGACACTTTATTCTGTTGAAAAACACGAAGAGTAGAAGCAGAAAAGCAGCACTTGCAAATTAGCGACACAAGCAGATGCAAATCACTAACAATAGCAATGTGCTTTGAACAGTAGCTTGCTCGGCGTCTACAACTCATCAACTCTGAAGTAAGACAAGACTCCAAAGAGAAAGTTTGAAACCGCACTGCAAGGAGGTGTTCAAAGACCCCGTTCAAAGTGATTCCTCGTCTCAGCAATACCAGCTCCTCCTTCCAACAGGGCGTGACATCACATGAAAATCTCTGGAGAAATCTGATCTCGGCCTTCGGGAACAAAGATTTGGCGACTTTAGCCACAAAATGAGAAAGTCGTCGAATACGCGGGAACTGGATTCTGTCCTCTAAAAAAGTCAGCAAAATGTTAAGTGCAGCTTAGGTCAGGGGTGTTGGCTAGTAAGAACACTCTGCTGTAATGCTCTCTTTCCAATCATAGACTAACATTGCAAAGGCGACATTCCGTTCGTAACAATGTCTCATACTGAAGAAAAAGGTTCTTTTTTGATTTTATGAGTGTATAAATGTTTTAGCAGATAATTTTACTAATATTCAAGAGTATGATTTTTGTATTTTCTGATGATGATTTCAAGTACAAGCTTCGTTTTTGAAAAAATGAATAAACTGCATGAAAATTTAAGTTTCGCGTTAATGTAGCAGGCATAAATATGTGTCGATAAAGGTTTGAAAATCTGTTTCATAAAAGAATAAAAATATAACAAAAATGTATTTCCATACTTTGAAATGGAAACACTTTTCCACATTTCCACATTTTACTTTCTCGTATACAGTATACAGAAAATATTGTAATCATCAAAAATTCAAAACTCGAGATTTGACGAATCTCCCTTTAGACCTCCCTAGGTCCGAAACACAATTTGGAATTGTATGTCTGTCTGTCTCTGTGTGTCTGTCTGTGAACACGATAACTCTAAAACATGAGCTACGAGAGGATGAAATTTGGCATGTGGTCTTCCCACATATTTAGCAGGTTTTATCAGAGTGCAGACAAATCAGCGGAAGTCTGTCTGCCTGACATGTCCGAAGTCATGCGAACTTCTAACTCTAAAACTTGAACAGCTAGAAGGATAAAATTTGGTACACAGTTTTATCGTCATGAATATGAGTCATGCAAAATTTTTAGGTAAAATCAACGTCAACGGAACACGACTCTCTGTCTGTATAAGCGCATCTCAAAGCAATTCACTGTCTCACGCGCATGTATATTAGACGCAATCTTCTGTGCGATATTTAATGACTCCCTACTTGGCACTTTTTATCGATTCTACATGCTCATGCGTACTTGGTAGCAATATGTGCACACTTGGAAGAGATGATATGACCCAAAGAAAAGTGAAATCATTACTCATTTAATGGAACTGCATCTCTTCATTTGTTTTTCTAAATATTTTTCAGATAGTCATTGGATCCTGGGTTACAATAGGATCAATTTTTTTTATCCATGCGGGAAAGTAGAGACCTTTCAGAAGTATACGAGAAAGTTTAGAAGTCACTCCCTGGGTTTTAAATTCTGAAAGTGGGATTATCTATTTTCCATGATCTAAAATTACACCGATAATTAACGTATTTGCGCAAAAAATAAGCGACAGCTGTAAACGATGTAAATACAGTAAACAAAAAGGAAATACGGGTCCTAGTTTCTTAAATTCAGTAGTTCCAATTTTTTCCTATAAAATAAAGAGTGCAAATAAACTCTCATAAAAGCTGAATCAAAAAGCCTCTTTTCAACAAACTAAAATTAAATTTCTTACACCCAAATTCTGATTCAGAGAATGCAAAATGATCACTGAAATGATACTCCATAGTACACTCTTTGTTACCATTCGTAAGTTAAAAATTTGTGTTCATAAATCGATAAAAACGCAATCCATAAAGATAAATTATTCTTCTAAAATTAAAGCAGTATTAAATGTTTCATTTCTGTTATTGCTACTACTCAAACTCTTAAAATTTGAACTGGAAAATGTCAGATGAGTAGTAATCAGTAAACACTTACCGGATGTGTACATACGTTGCGGACAAATAAAACCGTTTAATTCTTTTAAATATTTGTACTCTCTAATATTTATTATTTAAAATTTGCATCTATTAGTAAACCGGCAAACTTATTAAATACAAGCACAGTCAATTAATAACTTTCTCAAAACTTCCAAACCTCCCACCATATTAAGGTATAATTTTAATGAACTGATTGTAAAATTAAAACAACGCATAATGGATATTCAATTAATTCATGTCTTATTATTGTACGAAGAAATATGTTCAGAATAAATTTCGTGTAAATTTATTAACAAAGAAAGTTAACAATAAAAGATATTTTAACACCTTTTGATAATGAAATGCTTAAAATATCTCTACATAATATCGGAAAATTTTGAATATATTTTGGAAAATATAGAAATACTCAAATAATGTTTCGTAGAGTTTTTTAAAATTAACGTGCATTTTGAATGAACATATTATATAACATCCTTTTCTCTGCAAGAACTGGTTATATAAATCTTTCACAAGATAAGAACTATTATTAAGCTCTCAAAGAACTCATTCTTGAAAAGAAAGAAATTGATCCTGAGTTAAACTTTTAGGTAATAGATATCAAAAAAGTATATTGCTTTTTTATAAACCAATGCTCGAAAATTACTGCCGCTTACATAACTCATTTTCTCAGCTAATCACGTCTTCAACAACCCAAACATGTTATTTTAAAATCAAAACATGTCATTTTATATCACCATTTTGAAAAGAAATGTTAATATTGCTCTGTGAAAAGTCAGAAGGATTTAGAAATTAGCCAAAATACTAATTAAGATTCATGGGGAGGTAAGAGAAGGTAAGAACACTATAGCAGGAGATAAGAGATTCTTTTTTAAATCTGCCTCTACGATTTTTGTGATCTTCAAATGAAAGATTTGACAAACAAAGAAGAACTAACGCAGCTTATCTGAATGGTTCTTTTTAATGTGTTAAGTCGTTATTTATAAACAACAGCAAGAGGCTTAGGACATTACAATTAGAGTAGAGGAATTAATTAATCCTTTAATTACCATTCATAAAATTGTTAGCTTGCTTGTCTAGGAAATCATCAGGAGTATCTCAGTTATCCCTCAAATTTTAGATTCCAATTTACAACAAATTTCTTTGCATCGATTCGAATTCAATACCCGAGATTATGTCCAAATTGCAAATGCTAAATCCTTCAAAAATATCTTATGATGTGAAAAGATTTAAGATATCGACTGTGTTCAGGAGACCTTTCTGAAAAATAACTTTATATATATATATATATATATATATATATATATATATATATATACTATACTCTACTATATCTCTCTCTCATATATATATATATATATATATATATATAAAGAGGCAAAAACATAATGGAAAAACAATAAATAACAAATGTCATATCAAATTCGAAGATGCTGAAAAAACGAATTGAAAATAGAAAATCAGTAAAGAAGACAAAAGTAAAAGTAATGAATCAGAAAAATATAAATATATCACATACAATGAATACTTTAAAAGCTGCAAGTTCAAAAAAGCCTTTCAACAGTAGATGAGTATAAAATCGAAAAAAATGAAAGGTAAAATGTAAATGAAAAAACATAATAGCAGCACAATACTTGTTTCTTTAAGGGGATGAAATTATTGCTTAATTGCTAAATACTCAGAATTTGACATTTCTGCAATCATTATGCCACGAAGACCTAAAACACTGATTTTTTCATCCACAATACCAAACCAACCAAGAAAAATCATTCACATTGCTGTTTTCGATTTATACTCTCTCTCTCTCTCTCTCTCTATATATATATATATATATATATTTAATGTTATTTTCAACTGAACATGTTTTTTAAAACTATAAACCAAATTAAAACTTTTCAAAATATACTTTTTTTTAAAAAAAAACTGAGAAATTTGTGAAGAAAAAATGACTAAAATATTTGCCCGCTAATAATACATAGACAAAATCATATTCTAAATATATACATAAATCCTTGTAGGGTACATTTTTACTTGACAGTTATCTGTGTTATGCTCTAAAATGTTTCTTGTACTTCTAAAATAGTTTTGAGATATAGCTGAACATAGTTACTAAACTGTGGGCCAATTTTTTTAATAATAAAAAAAATGCTTTTTAATTTAAGCACTTAAAATAATATTTCATTTAAAATTGACCTTAGTTTTTTTGGGAGAGCATCAGGCATATTACAAGAAAATAATCTCAGAGAAATTTCATATCAATGCTTGAATAACATTTTGAAGAAATCATTATTGCAGTCGACAGTTTCCTCAAAATATCATTTCTCAAGAAAAGCAGTTCTCTGCAACATAAAATAATCCTTACAGTTTAGGTAATAAAACAGCTGCTCCATTTATTATTCGTGGGGAGAGTAAAAAACAGAACTGCAGTTGAGAAAGCTGATTAAACAGGCTACAAAATTAAGTCATAATTTTTTTTGGTAATTTCGTAGGCAGATTCAGAAACAATCGGACCTTAAAACTGCGATAGATAGAAAACTATCCTATTCTTTACTAAATGATCACTCAGCACGGTGTCACTCATCCCGCCGTTTAGAGAGTCTTGTACACATTTTGGCGAAATTCAGCAGAACTACATTGATTGCAGTAGAAGGTACAGGGAGAGGAGAGTCTGCTTAGACGTAACTTCTTTGCCATTTTTGAACATTATTTCAGCATTGCAGTTACTCATCCAAATGTCACCTAGCTTAAAGAATGGGGTCATAAATCAATTTGAATCAATTACAACAAGATCACAAGCAATTATTGAACCATGAGTAGCTTTGATTCTGCTCAAGAAGTAACGAATACCTTACATTTCAGATCAATTCATATCCGAGACCAGATAATGAAATAAATTAATAAAAACGATCAATTAAGGTAGAATCATCTGAATTCGACAATTTCAATGCGCGTTGGGACTATGATAAAATTCAAAGAAAGGAAGTGCAAGCTAATTCAGATGGGTTTTCTGGGATGGTTTTATTATTCATGTGAAGAAGTTTATGGAAATTCGTCAATTTTTCTGTTTTTTAGATCCGAGTGGGTGACAGGTTTTCGACATTGCCATATTGGGCATTTTGTAATGGTGAACCTCTAATCAAGCTGAATGGTCTCTAAGTATGAGCTTAGAGCTCCTCCATCAGAAAGAATCTATTTGCAGTACTATTTCCCAATATTACTAAATGAGACCCAGCGTTGATAGTAAGTGTAGCACCCTAATAGAAACAATTTTGGCCACCTTATATTTTAAAGGCAGAAATTTAAAATTTAAAAAGCAGGCATTCTCTCCTCGACTTGTTCGTATACTGACTTTAATGGCGTGTTTATGCTTTTCATAGTATAATTGGGGAAACTGAGCAGGATTTTGAGCATCTTCCTATCTTCCGGTGGAACTAAAATTAACAACAAGTATCCAATTTTGAAGACCTCACCTTAATTTCATTTATCTTAATTTCTTGTGTTTTGGGTGCAATTATACATTCCCACCATTAATGGACCCTCAGACCATCAAGCCTTGATGGGTCTGTTTCCAAATTTTATACAGATTAATTCTGACGATAGAGCCGTAAGCTAAATTTCATCCAATCTAGTTAGTTGTTTATTCATAGCGTCACATTGAAAACGAACGAACGAACCAGTGAACTTCCCATAAACTCATTTCGTCAAAATTTGGTAGAAATCTACAGTTTTCATTGTAATGAAGTTTCATCCGTCTAGCTCGTTGCTCAAAAAAAAAACTCCCAGGCAGACCAGTAATGGCGTAGAGTTTGCCGACGGGGGGGGGGGGGGGCGTTGCCTTGCGACAGGGACGAGTGTGGTGGTCTCTAAATTTCCTTGAATTATTTATTTTATCAACCACGGTTGAATACCCGTACAAAATTTTCCCCGACGGGGGGGGGGCATAGCCTCCCGAATGCCCCTCTGACGCCGCCCTGGACAGAACAACATATTACGTGGATTTTCTCTTCGAGGGAGGTCTAATATATGAGTCATCAAAATCTCGAGGTCCACCTTAGGTACATACTAGACAGTGGAATAGATAGCATTCTGGCGCAGTGCCCGGTTGCTGAGCAATTAACCATATCGAATTCATAATTTACTATGTGTTTTCAACTAATGGGAAGATTTGATAACCCTAAAATCTCCCCGAATTTATTGCCTTGTAACAGACGTCAGACTTCCGAAGACACAGGAAGTGGAGTCGGTAGTGGTGTCCTAGCCAATCCAGAAACTGCCGTTTACAGGATTTACCACTTGCAGCGAAACCTGCTACCCTTCGACCCTCGTGTTATCGGTGCCGGAAGGTGCAGGGCAGGAACTACACATTCACGAAAGATCTTCCATGTTAAATTGTGCTTTGTTTGGGCTATTACACGGTATTGAACTTCCGTCTCCAGGTGTGAACCATTCCGTTTTCCTCTTTGAAGCGGTTTAAAATCACGTCGCATTAAACGGCGCTGGAAGCTATGCATCGTTGTTCGATAAACAAATGGGTTATCTTTGATCAGACGGATCACCAACTGGGCTAACTGGGACGACCGGTTCTGACCTTCATGGGTATCCAAACGCATACGGTTCGTTACTTGCCCCGATTACCGGACACGTTGTTACGCAGTTGGTGGATCTGTTTTGTTTAGTGTAATAGTCAGGAAATGACAATCCGGTTGATATGGATTTTGTTGTCGTTCGTTGCAGATGTAACGCATGCCTTGCCTGCCGCACGCACGCACACGCACGCACACACACGCTATCGTTCAGAGAGTAAGTTTCGTCGTGGCACTAAGACGGTTTCGTTAAAGGCAACCTGTACATAAACTGGGGCTTTGACTGTTTCTCCACATATGCCAATGTTGGTACGTTTAATCGTGCCATTGGAATCAGTTCAAGAAGGCAATCCTGGCGAGAATCGATTTCTAAGCTATTTGCATTATCGTCAAGAATTCCTCGACTCCAGAACTGGCAATTCTCTGCGTCCGAATGGCGACATCAATTTGCTGAGGGTGTCATGACGCGTGCCGCATTGATGGTCCTGAAATGAAGAAATCAATCAAAATGACGCCCTTTGGTTCCAGAACGATGTCTTACAAGCACTCCCTTGCGAATTGTGACGCAATTTTAGGATCTTCTACGTCATTGAGGCGGACTTGGTATCTGAGTGAAGTTGTGCACTATGTCTCATAACATTGATACTGAAAAAGCGAAAGTGAAGAGGTGCGGCTGGGACGAAAGAACTTCATTTCCTCGCTGGGCGCGATTTTTTTACCAAGATGAATTGCAGATTCAATTGCGGTATGATAGGCATCATCAATAATCGGCAGTATGTCGAAAGAAATAACGAAAATTTAATATTATGTCATTAACTATCTTCATTATAACTCAAAATTTCCTTGTGAAAAACATGACAAAAACTTACTTTCAGGTATCCATATATATATATATAATTTTAATTTAAATTATTCATATCCTTTGGCTTCTTAAGTTTTAGTATACCAACGTTGGTAGATGGTGCCACTATTGAAAACTAGTTTGCAAATGATAGTATATAGAATTACATGCATTATTTAAATATTTAATATCAAATAAAATATAGGTTATATGCATTTTTTAAAAAATATAAATTTAATAGTTTAATTTTTGTGTGGTTATATAGCCTACTTCACCAACATATTTTAGTTAAAATATTTTCACGTACGGACTTCATAATTCGTATTTTAACGTTTTGGCATTTTTTGCTATGACTTTGAATATTTAAGCACATTTATTTAATTTTCTCGTTCTTTTTCACTTATGACTTTAAAGATTTTCTATATTTGTTGTCTTTTTTCCAATAGTGACCCTCACAGAAGGTTGGTGCCTATAAGAAATTTCGAAATAATGTAACATAATCGATTCTAAGGTCGATTGGCATTTGATTGATGAATTCATATCTGGATTGGCTTTGCATAATAGTTTTTAAATCTTATTAACACCTTTATTTGTGTGAATAATAGGTTATATTGTTTAAACGTATATTTAATTTTAAATGAAAGGTTTAATATGGAATTATTATATAGTGAAAATGTTATTTGGTTTTAATGGTTTTAATATATATATATATGTGTATGTGTGTGTGTATAGTCATATCTTAATATTAAAATGAAAATTACACTACATATCTATAATACAGCTAAGAAAAAGTTTAATGTTTTAAATTATACTAACCTATAAAATATATTCTAAAAAAATAAAAACACAAACCATATAATAAAGTACTAAATATATACAGATCATATGAAGAACAGAACACTATATGAACTCTGTTTCTATTAAAATATTGAAAAAAAAGACTGGCTCAGAGGCGGAGTTTTCAACAATTAAATTGGTTGCTCAGTTTGGACTAGCCTTTAAGTTAAATCGGTATATGTCAGCCATTAAACCAACTTCATGCAAAAAGAATTAAAAATGTATTGTTTACAAACTTAAAAAACGATGTGGCTCTTAGAAACTCCCTGACTTCGATTCGGCTAGCGTTTTCGCTGTACGCTAATACATATCTGACCCATGCGGTGGGAACCGCTGCTTTCACAAACATAGATACGTATATTTTATTAGTTATCTTCGTAAATTTATTAAATTAAATACAATCGTAACAGTATTTTCAGTATTAAAAATACTATCTAAAAGAAGGTCTTATTCACTGGAGAAATAGCGAAGAGTATATTTCTTTCATAGATTTGCATTAAAGCATTATGGATCTTAAACACTCTTTCATTATTATAAATTTTAGGTCTGTTTTCCATGGAAGCAGGGTGAACTTTACTAGATATTTTCTTACTCATATTATTACTACGTTCAAAAAGCTCCGGAACATTATTACAGAGATTAAATACAGATAGAATCTGTTTATTTAAGCCTTTAACCGAAATATACATCAATTCAAATTGCTTTTGTGTCGTTCATTTAGTCGCAAATGTGAATCAAGTCTCCCGTCTTTTATCTTCAAAGCATTCGTCGTTGCACTTCTTCCCAGGAATATGAAAGATGTTGCTAACGTTTCTTCAGCGAAGATAAGCAGGTCTATTCTGTAGTACCCCGGTTGGGGTTGGGAGACGTCCTTTTTTCGCACGTTAACAACGGGAAAAGTGACGTCTCCCCAGCAGCAAAATTCTCAAATCATTTCAAAATCTGGGGCGAGATCGTTTAGAATGGCTGGTCGGATAAATACTAGACTTGATGTATCTGGTGTTTGACACCAGGAAGGTTAATGAGCTTCCAGCCATATCGTGATGGAGCACCCACGATTTTGTCTTGGGACAGGAAGTTTCGAATGCCTGTATTTACGAGCTACGTACTTATGCTGTGCCATTTGAACCGTAATAAGTGAATTCTGACCAGCCCATGACTTGCTTTCAGAGCGTTTAAAGACTTCCAGCATGTTTGGCTATTTAGTGACTGTACGGCATTAATGAATTCTTGTGAACAGCCTTCGTACAATCACAGAGAAAAACTTGAAAACTCCTTCTGACAGGAAGTTTTTTGAATGCCTGTAAGCTTGAGCTGTGTTGTGCATTTGAAATGATTGAAACTTCTTCTGACTCGTCATCTACATGACCTCTTCGCTTGCTCAGTTGGAAATGGCATCATTCATTAACATCTGAAAATCCCCAAAAATGACCTGGATTTATTTATTGTGAAAATCAGATTTCAAATAAAAGACTATTTCTATATTTAATAATTATAATAATTATATATAATAATATATAATTTCTTTCGATTTCTATTATATGTAGTACATATAATTTCTATTATATAGTTAAATATATTACAAACAATTAAAACTCAAATAACATTTTCGGTATATACACCTATTAAACTGTAATTGCAGAGTAAATAGCAAAATAATGATACCTGATTAATCTTTAATAAAATACAGAAGAATGATTAGATTTATAGGCTATTACTATTAGCCAATTGATTTAGCAATCAAGAATGCCGATAGATCTTGGGAATCTGATTGTAATAAGAACAATTAAATTTTAAACGAACGCCATACTACTGCGAAAATGATTGTTTGAGCAAATCAAAATGCAAGGAGTAAATCTCAAAAAATAGTTAAGAGAACAGAAAAAAACTAAATGCTTACCAGATTCAGTAATCACTTAGCAATTATATGTTTCATTATATATATAGTTGAAAACTCTTGAAAAGAAGCCTTTTTTTTTGTTATACTTATTCCTGTGAGGAAAATACATAATAATACACTCCTTGGTTCTTACTTAAAATTGCCATCTTTGCATCTTTTTTGGGAATTAAATGGTTACATAATATATTCGCAATCTATGAGCGTTAGAAAACATGACCTAACAAGTTCTCCATTTAAACTTTCCATTTTATAACAATATCAAGATTCAAAGAAATTCTACTGATTATGTAATTTGAAATCAAATAGGAATTTAGAAAAGAATTTCAACCTCTTGATATTTATCTATTACTTTCTTTTGGAGAAAAGGCAATCAAGTTTTCAGTAACCTTTTAAAGAGCTTTTATACTCTTTTAACTACAGGTGAAAAAATCTATTTCCCTGAAAAAACTAATAAATAGAATACATTAAATAAAATACAAATAATATTGAGTGCATTTGAGGAAATTTACTATCTCTTCTAATTGAAACTGCAAATTTCAAAAAGAAAGTTATTTTGAGATAATACCGACTAGGTTAATCAATTAATTAATTAGCATATTGGTAATGTTTAATAAATTTTAACATGCCTGAAATGAAATTAACAAAGTATATTCTCAAACCGTCCCATAGTTTGATCTCTTATAGGTTTTTTTTTTAGCAAGTTACCACCTCGGGGACTGAATATTTGATTTTGATGTTCATTTTGTGCTTTCGACTCTGAGGGAAAAAGGATTTTCCATTGATATAACAATAATCTGGGAATTTTTTTGTTTTTTAGAACAAAGGTTCAAAACTTTGGAAAAAGGAAAAAATTTTACTGTGGCAAGACATTCTAAAATAACCTTACAAATTATCTTTTTTATTTAATTAATTAGTTTAGGATTTAAGAACTACTTTGATTTTGAATAAAATTTTATGCTGCTAAACCACTGATTAATACTTCTCGAATAAAAAGAAAAGTCATCTAAAATTTTGGAAATTTTATGTGTTCATAATGCTCGAACTTTCACAAAAACTAGATTTATTTTTTCTTAGGTATTTTGAATTTTTGCAAACAGTAACGGATCTCATATAGTAATATACGCATTTTAGAATATTTCTGTACAAAATCATATAATGTACCCAAGAGATTATCTCCACTAATAATAAAAAGGAAGAATAGGTGTTGGCGTAATGGGCCAAACATATCTGGACTTAGAGTTACAATTTAGCTGAATATACTTTAGAGGTGAGAATGGCACATTTCAAGGTACACTGAAATTTTAAATTACCTAAAAATTAAGTGAAATTTTGGCGTTTTCCTTAATAACATCTAGATTCTTACAAAATGTTTACCATCTGAAGAAGAACAAAACATTATCTTTTCAGCATCAATTAAGTTGCTGTAGAATATTTGCTCTAGTAATACTTTTAAAATATTTTGGCATAATTTACAACGATACTTTTCATTGTTGCAACACCAATTCAAACGGATTTTCTTAAATAAATATTTAATTTAAATTAATTTCTCTTTCATTAATTTGTAATTTGAAGTACAATATCTTGTTTTAACTCTGCATTCATCAAATCACCAAAATGTAAAACCAAAAAGCTATCAAAATTCTCCGTATGTTAAAAGATATATCAGATAAGCTAGATGGTTATAGTTGCTATGTTTCTATTCTTTTTTTTCAGCATGTTTTAATTAGCCCAGCATCTCATGGACATAAAATGTGCTGCGCCAAGTTATTATTTAAAATCGTCTATTTGAAAATAAAGAATTGAAGATAAGCATAACTGACACGATTAGATGTTACATGGCATATCAGTTATTTGACTCTAATGGGGACATTTAATGCAATTCATGAACAGAACAGGTGCAAGCTGTATTCACTACAGAATCTGAAATTTAAAACCTACATAAAATGGCAACAAATTATAATGTGGCAATGTAACCAGAGTACCGGCATTCTATAAATGACATTTATAGAGATGCTGGGCGTTCAGGCAAGTAACGAATATGAAGTTGTATATACTTTTCCCTGGGCATTTGTATCTCATACCCTAAGGCATTCATCAGATGATAAAATCTATTTGGGCATTATGAAAAAAGTTCTAATAGGCTATTATTTAAAAAAGGGTGCATTCCTCAAAGTAATACAAATCTTATTTAGAAAAATTAATAAAATTACCATCAAAAAACTTTTATTCGTCGTAAACAAAATGGCTTCTATCAAAGTTTATGCCTTTCTTTATTGAAAATAAAATAGTGCAGATCTACTTATTACATCAAGCAAGCAAATAATTTAATTTTTCAATTGCATAGCTTTATTTCTTATATAATCAGCGTTATTTCACTTTGCCCAGTTTGTCATTGTATTTATATAGAATACTTCAAAATGTGAAATATAAATCGTTTTGTACATTTTGCGGCTTTAGTTTTGAACATTATATACAATGCAGGGCATTCTATGAATACCCGGATTTCTTTTGCCGGTAACAAATATAAAGTAAACAGATTCAATTAGTAATACAGCGAACAAGCTGGTCGCCAGTCAGCTAGTTAAATAATGCAAGGTGTAGCAGTACATTTCCAGTGGCCCAGTTTGGTTCAGAATGTGACACCAAAAGTATGGTGGTAAAACCATGTCCATCTTTCTACGTAGTTGCATTTTCAAACTTTCGTATTCTTCTTATGCACAGAACGGACAGATAAATGGGTTTCCTTTGAGTAGATCGCATCATCTAAAATTTAGTATTAATTTGGGTGTAAGACCCGTACGAATTTATTCATTAAGCTCTTTTCGTTCGAGATTTATTCTTTGCAAACAGATAGGATACCTACCAATGTTTTTCTCTAAGGAGAGCTGATAATTCGTCAGTACTGAGGATCAATTTTGTCGGTGCATACTTGTATACAAGTGTACTGATGAATACATTTGTATCTTTTAGCATAGGCAGGAATGGCGGTTATTGTGAAAATAGCCGGTTTTAAGTTATTCAGGTTTTCTCACCTCCGGTTTAACATGGCGGTTAACCGCTCCAAAATAACCGTTTTCGTAACTTGATTTCGTTTTTTTTAAATAAAAAACAAACTGTTTTATAGTAATTTTATTAATATTCTTTTTTACAGAAATCAATCCTTTACTATTTATATGTTCATAAAGACTCTTTCCAGTAATCCACTAACCAACAGATACCTCGAGGAAGCGCGTTGTCATTGATTAGCTAAGGTAGAGCAAATTCAAAGCTTCACTTAACTTGGTAAATTTAGTCTGTCAACCTATATCTTCCGATCCGGTTTTTTTCCAGTTTAAAAAATAGCCGATTATATGGGACAAAATAACAACCAGTTAACCGAAACAAGCAAAAAATGAACAATCAGACCTGAGCCTGGCTTATATCCGATTTATTTACCCGGTTATTGGATTTTCAAATGAAATATTACTATTTATAACCGTGACAAAAAATAGCAAACAAAAAAAAAAAAAAACGATTTTCGGTTAAAACCAGAAGGTAGGTTTTTCCCCATCTTCAAAAGGCTGCATCTTCTTCGGGCAAACGAAAGCTGCTTATGACTAGCTAAACCCAAAGTTTCCGTCGGATGTCTTTTTTAATTTTGTTATCGCAGGCTGAAAAGAAGTCATAGCAGCAAACTCAGAATGAAAGAACTGATGAACTCCTTAACAGATCTGGTAGTGGTAGTTGGCAATTTGAGATATTTCTGGTTCCACAGTTACGTATTAAACCTGGCGTTTAAGGAAATGAAATTTAAAAGAAGTACAATTTCAATAAAAGTATTTCAGGACAAGATTTTGTACACACTAGTTTAGCAAAGGTTTTTTAAGACATTTAGTCACAAAATGATGTGTATATTTATTTATAATTGGAACATCACAGTTTCAGCAGCTTGTATCTGAATGTGCAGATTAAATCCTGTTTAATTGTGAAGATGAGTGGTTATCAAATTTTGTTATTTATTCAAAACTCCCTCTGGCTTTGACTTTGTACTACATTTGTGTTAAATTTTAGAACATAGTACTGAAACATCTAAGCTTGTTTTATGTTCTTTTAATATTAAATATTTTCTAAATTCTCAAATTCTAAGTTTGTGATATTTCTTTTGAGAGGGCTTTCAATGAAGTTTTCACGTATACCCATACAACCGACAGGGTGCCTTTCTGGCTCAGGTTCATTGGTGCCGTGCTGATAAAGATGAAATACTTATAGTAGTGCGTAAATGAAACAAAACAAATTCCTGTCGGCAAGCCGGAAGGCAGAGGTAGATTCAATTTGTCCGGAGATAAAGGAAAACCCGTCACTTTCCCATTACACTCCTACTTTCTTAGAGTTGAATATGAGGACAGAGAACAGAGAGGAGCTTTCCCAAGAAGTGGCTGCCAAAATGGTTAAAGGGCAGTCAAAGTTATAGGATGCAAATCCTTTTCAATCCCAACGCACTTACTTTCAACTACTAATAATTGCAGCTAGGGAAAAACTTTCATAAAAAAGAAATAATTTATTTATGAAGAAAAAAAATGTCTAATTTGTGAACATGAACAGTGGTGTAGAGGATAAATGGCGCGCGGGTCATAATATGATTTTACCCACCCATCATCAGTGGTTTAACGTGTTTTAAACGGCGACGGGGCATGAACGGTAACATTTCATAAACGTATTTGACCTTCAAAGTGACATAAACGCATTACAGTTTTATGAACAGTGGTGTATAGAGAGGATGAATGGCGCGGGTTATAATATAATTTTTTGCCCCACCATCATCAGCGGTTTAACGTAACAATAAAGCAGCGACAGAACATGATGATAGTGTTTCGATCCACTCGCGTATTTGACCTTCAAAAGAAATTAACGCGGCCGGTTTGCGGAACGCCTGAACAGTGGTGTAGAGGATGATGGCGCCCAGGGTTATAATATAATTTTACCATCATCAGCGGTTTAACACTGTACAAACGGCGACAGAACGCTCGATAGTCTTCGTCCACACTCAGCTAAAGTGACATAAACGCATTAAAGTTTTGTGAACATGAACAGTGGTGTAGAGATGGTAAGTGGCGCTAGGGTAAAGACATGATTTTTTTTTACCCCAGTCATCGTAAGTGGGTTAACAAATGTAAATGTTACCCGGAGTATGATGTATTTAAAAACCATCTGATCATATTTTGCTTTAAAAATATTATAAACTCAGTAATGTTTTGTAAAATCTGGCGCCCGGGATATTTGTATTCCCATTGGCAACCTTTGAAATAATTAGTATTCTTTGAAGGAATCAATCTAAGATGCTGTATGACATAAGTGGAAGCACCACTAAAACTCAGCAGCATTGTGGTATCAGTTGTGATCAGTCCGTCTGAGCTGAGACACGAGTCAGTGGACATGCACCCACATCCCCGAGACTGAAATTTTGTTAACGATTAACTGACAACCTAAATGTTTACCTCTTTTAAATGTTCTGTGTTTTTATCATGTGAATGTCTAAGATTATTGTAATAAATTTAGTTATTTTAGAAAGAGCAAGCTGGTGTCATGGCCTAACATTTAGATATGACCGATTCTCGGAAGAATGAAACAAAACGTTTTCTCCCTAGCAAAAATACTGTAAAAAAATTTTTAGTCAGTTCTTTTGTTTCCAAAAGAAGCATATTTCTTAGCAGATGCGTGCAAATGCTGTTTAATTAGCTATAAATTTTACACGTA
The DNA here is from genome assembly GCA_013235015.1 of Araneus ventricosus. NCBI lineage: Eukaryota > Metazoa > Arthropoda > Arachnida > Araneae > Araneidae > Araneus > Araneus ventricosus. The sequence goes on along the minus strand of BGPR01004706.1, from coordinate 13,797 downwards.
CTAGATTTCATTACCTTTTTTACTTTAAGTGCGAAATGGAAAAAAAAACTTTAGTCGCTAAGCACAATTTTTTTAGCTATTAACTACATTAGCTATTTTTTTAAGTTGGGATTATCCCTTCTACGTCTCCTAATAAGATGGTTTACTACTCGTTGAATAAACTTTAAAAAAAGAACTAACCCGTAGAATAAACTTTAAAAGAAAAAAAATCTGAAAAACGAATATAGGTTTTCAGATATTTATGATCCTATCAGCCAGAAAAAAAATGTAAAAACTTAAAAACTTCTAAAATGATTATAAAAATATCTAGCTAAACTGTAAATAGAACGTTTAATCTGCCCGTGCATATACAAACCCGTTTCAAGGAAAAGGGGAAGAATCACAGACGAGTTTAATTCTCAGGTATTAATTGTGATCAACGAATGGTTCTTATTGGTTTTTAAAAATAGCGGAAAGGCCGACCATTAAGCTCAATCTGTTACTTATAACAGTTAATTTAAGGCAATTATTTATTTTCAATAAAAAGTTCGTTTTCCTGTATTTATACGATTTTATTTAGCTTCCTTCATGCTTCTAAAGATGGAATTTTAAAATCGATTTTCGCTCACTTCCGCATGGGTTAGAGAAAATTCTATAGCTGTTTATTTCCGATGACAATACAATATTTTGAAACTCTTAGGATGTAATTATAAAATAATTTCTTAAATTTAATTTTGATTTCATATGAAACGCGGCAGCTCGTAGAGAATTTGAGAAAACTTATTACAAGATTCAATAATAATTATGATAATGAATTATGAAATATATTAGAGACTAAAAATTAAGCAATAGTAAACATTTAAAACAGTTTTTTACGCTTTATTAGCACTTAAGAAGGTTTTCACTACTGTACTTAAAAGTAGAAAATACTTTTTTGTCAAAAAACTGGAGGTGTTAAAACAGAAATAGTAAAAGCGTTAAGAGCTAAAAACAATACTATAAGGAAACTAACTAATATCATAGAAAGGAAATTCCTATACATTTATTAAAAATTAAAATATATTATGAATGGGATTAAAATTCCAATTTATGTAGAGTGTTTACGATTTTTGATTTGAC